>PVKE010027227.1:0-21754 GCA_004027555.1 Craseonycteris thonglongyai | reverse complement strand
TTTTTTTTTTTTTTTTTTTTTTTTTTTTTTTGACAGAGAGAGAGACCAAGTCAGACAGAGAGAAGGGGGAGGGCCCAGAGCAGTGTCCATAGTTGACAGCATTAGTTTTCCATATAGTTTCACTCCACAGGTGGGCACGGGGCTCCGCAGGGCAGGATAAAGCTAGTTTTTATTCGGACAGATCTGGCAACCTTCTATAGATTATAATTGTGTGCACATGTGTGAGTATGTGAGGGGTAGGCATTGAGAGAGAGAGAGAGAACACCATTTTATGGGTAACAAGTTTGTCATAATAGAAATTCTATAAAGCACATTCTATTGTATAGCTAAAATACTCCTACTAATAATAAGGATTCACTATTACCTAATCATATGTTCAGATACAATTATATTACTATATATTTAATAACTCATTTCATTCCTCCGAAGAACCCTTTAATTTTGTCACTATTATTATCCTATTTGATAAAACTGAGGAATGGAGATCTATGTCATTTGCCCAGTCAGGGAGCTAATAAATGGAATTTACGAGGATTCAGATACAGAAAATTTATCTTCAGAGTAAGTGCATTTAACCACTTGTCTTCTCATGTTATACTGTCTTTTAATAATTAATAAGTACTTTTCAAGATATTTCCTTTAATAATCCCCTGTCCCCTGCTCACTACCACTTCCTAAACTACCCCTTCCTCTGTGTTTCCTGTGTATTCTTCAATTACTTCACTTACACTATAGGAGGCTAGTTATTTTTAAATTGTCTCCTGAATGACATCATCAGTTTCTTGAGGACCAACTTCATGGTAATTATTTTAAAACACAAAATTAAGCTGGCCTGTAGATAACCACATGTGAGTATCTAATTAAATGCATTGTTGTATACTTTCATTCTAACGTTTTCTCCAGCTCTGCACTTCCATGTCTATGATTCATTGAGAAGCCCACAATATGTTTTCACTAACACACTCTGGTCCTATCATCTTTTCAAATCATCTTTTTTACTATTTTTGTATTTGTTTCTGACAATCCACACTTAAAATTAAAAACTGGCTTGGGTTTACTGAGCTTTCTCTCTCAAGCCTCAACAAGCCTCTCTTATACACTCAATTACTATTAGACTAAGTTTTGTCATTTGCTGATCAGCCTTTTTCTGCTCTCTCCATAAGTAGTATAACTTTATATGTGCAGTCACGTGTTTCTCATCAGTCTCTTATTTTGTCCCCAACCATCTCTTTCATTCCAATCTTGAGCCTGCTTTATGCCAGTTTAATATTTTTCCATCTCATTCTATCCACTTTCTCATCTCTTCCCATTAATCTTCTCTCCATCGCCTATAAAAAGTCTCCCAAAACTACCACAAAAGGCACAAAAAAGGAATCGTATGGAACTAGAGAATTTGTCTAATTACAAAGTTAAATAATTTTAAAAACCTAAAATTAATATTATTTTATTTATATTGATTTAAGAAGCAAAAATAGAAAATTAGATGACTAAATTGCTAATTATTGAATTTTGAGTACAGATTATGTTTTTATTATAAAATACTATAAGCACTTGCCACTAGTATTCTAACAAATACTACTATTGTTAGTTATATATTTTATATGGGGGACATAAAATGTAGTGGCACTACTTTGCCAGAAATTTGAAATAATTTTTTTTAAATAAAAAAGTTACTCTATAAAATGAGGTTATGGCATATATCACAGAATATTAACCAAAAATATAATAGTATATGTCAAAAATGTATTTATCATATTTTTGTACTTTAGAGAAAGTGGAATAATTCTCAGTTTAAGAATGAAGGGATGGAATGGAAGAGAAAGGGAAAGGAAGGAGATAGGAAGAGATGGAAGGGGAGGGGAAGGGAGGGAAAGAGAGGGAAGGGAGGAGTAAGACAGGGGATACTGAGTGAATATGTTCTGAGAGTAAAAACCTACCAAAGGAATAAAATTCTTCCTTGTGGTTTGATAGCTTGTTTTTAATAAAATTGTTTTTTATAAATTCCTGCAGCATTAACTGTAAAAAAGTCAGACATAGAAGGAATATAAAGCACAGAACATTCTATAGCAGTGAGCAGAGAAGTGGCAAGCAGGAATGGATATATACCATACTCTTGGCATGAAAACCTGACCCTTGGCTACTGGGCTTTTGTTGTTTCAGAAATGTTTTTAACCTCTACTCCTTTATTTCTTACATACTTTCCAGATAAACACACACCTAATTGTTTTATCAAAGATGATATTTTACTAGATACGCTATTTTACCCCGATTTTAAGGTGCTTTACCAACACTTCTTTAATAAAAATGTCATCATCATTATTATTGATGGGCTGCTTTAGTATTTGACTATATTGTGTAATTTGTTTAACCAGTTGCATTGTTTGGCATTATACTCTGTTGCTTAGAATGCTGAAATAAACTTCCCAATTCATAATAACATTTCTGAGCTCTTGTCAAATGCTTTTTTTTACTCCTTCCCTCAATTTTATTGATATATACTTGACATATAGCATTGTGTGTGTTAAAGGATTATAAAGTGATGATTTGATACATATATATTGCAAAATAATTATTGTCATAATGTTAGCTAACAACTCTATCTCATCACATAATTACCATTTCTTTTTTGTGATGAGAACACTTAAGATTTATTTTTTGCAACTTTCAAATACATAATACAATATTATTAACTATAATGACTATACTACACTTAGATCCCTAGAATTTATTCATCTTATAACTGGAAGTTTGTACTCTTTAATCAACATCTCCTCATTTCACCCCACCCCCACTGGTAACAACCTACATCTTCCACATCTTTCTCCATCCATCAGTTGACAGATACTTAGGTTACTTAGGTTGTTGTCATATCTTGGTTATTATAAATATGATTCAATGAACATGGGAGTGCATATATCCCTTCAAGGTCCTGTTTTTATTTCCTTAGAAAAATATATCCTGAAGTGGGATTATTAAATCATATGGGCTTTTAACGTACATAACTATGGAAATACCAGCTCTTTCCCTTGTGAAAGTGGGTATAGTGCACAACAGCAATATAAGGAAAAATAAATCCAATTTAATCCTATTATTCCATCTCAGGTTTCATGTTCGACAGGGACAACAGTTTCACCATTAGGGCTATCACAAGCCAATGATGATGAGGTTTCCTCGCAGCTCAGTGACATGGTAGAGCAGTGAAAGCCTTTCCCATATCAGTGTTTATGTTTGGAGATGCACCAGACTCCTGCAGGTGGAACAGAGCTCAGACCCAAACATTGCTGTTAACTAGGATTGGTTTTCTGAAGCATTGGGCTGTGACTAGTTTCTATAGAGATTTACAAAAAGTCAACTCTTTTTATGGGAACCCAACCAACAAGAAATCAATCTTAAATACGTTAACCTTTCCCTATCACTGCTTTGTGTCTTAGAGGAAGCCCTTGTTGTCTCATTTATATCATCCCAATGCAATCTACACCATCCCTCTATTCACAGTGTTCTTTCAAAGGTAACAGTAAGTCACCTTAAGGTGGACAAATGCATGGTCACATTTAATTTGTTTGTATACTTTATTGCCCTGATATATATAAAATAGTTGACCCCTGTGTTTTTTACTACTCAATATAAAGTATAAAAGAATTATAACTAAGCACACATGTCTCTGCTATTCTCTTTATTTCCTCCCTCAAATATTGATAATGAAATTTATTAATACATTATAAACTTTCTTCAAATAATCAGATCATAACTTTTAAAAGTCAAGATCTCCACTGTGTTTTAAAAAGTATTTTATATTTATTGATTGATTTTTGGTTTTCTTGTTATTTAATTTTATATAAACTATTTTCAGTTTTAGTTTAAATGCATTGAAGTAAAAAAATCAGTAGACATCAAAGAAACAAATAAAATATCAATCCTTATCAATTTTTTAAATTTAAAATTTTTATAAACATAAAACTTTTAGAAGAAATCATAGAGAAAATTTACACAAATTAAACAACTTTCAGATTTCAAAAAAAAGCTCTCAAATAAAGGGAAAAAATATCTGAGAAAATATATAGAAAGTAAAAACATTAAACAAGGGGTTGATATTTTGAATTGAAATAGAGCCTTTACAAATTTACTTTAAAAAAAAGTGTGCTTCAAAATAGGCAAAAGGTGTGAAAATGTAATGAAGAAAGATGAAGTACTTTAAAAACAATAGGAATTATTTTTTCTACTTATTACTTAAAAAATAAAAATATTTTAAAAATCATTTTATATTATTTTTATTTTCCTGTTTCCCTTAATTATATGATTTTGTTTCCAAATTTTAAATGTATTCATTGATTTTTTTATTCTGGTTCATTTAAAATGGAAAAAGTCATTATTTTTAGAGTCAGTAAGCATCAATGTACAAGGGCTGTCAGAAAGCATCCAGCATATAACCATTCTCATTATATTGGCAATGGCTAGATTTTTTCAAGTCTTTATATTTTATAACTTATCTGACTGTTCAGAACTCCACATCAAAATTATTTTAGTCTACAGTTTGTCTTTCACACAGTTACTATGCGTGGCATATTTTAATAATTTTTAATGTCTAAAATAATTTAATTTTATCATTCATCTTGAATAACTTTTTTTATTCTGGGAATAGGATATTAGGTTGACAGTAATGGTGACTTAGAAAGTTGAAGATATTACTCCATGGTATTCTGGCATTTATTGCTGCTAATAAAAAATTTGCTGTCAGTTTTACCACTTTTCCTTTATAAAAAATCTTTCTTTGGAAGTTTTTAATTTTTCACTTTCTCATTGATGCTATAATCTCATAATAACCTATTTAGGTATATATTTATTTTACTTATTCTGCTCTACAAGAAATCTAACAATTTTATTTTATTCAATTCTGGAATAGCCTCAGTCATTTATTTAATCATTTTTTCATGTCAAATACAGAGACATACTCACACAACTCATGACACATATTGTTATTGTAATTTGCCTCAATCACTAAACTGCCAAGAGAAAATCCTGAGACCAGCTGCTGCCAACATAAAGTTTGCTGTTGACACATCTAGCATTCTAGATCTAGATCATGCCACCTCTGCAGTGGGGTTTCTGCTAGCTATAAGTGTACTCAGTTTGACCTCTTGGAAAAGATCTGTTGATTTCATGAGACAAATTTATTTCTGTGAAATGAGGTTTTTTTCTGTGCATGGCTGTCTGGTGGTATTATGTTTTTAACACACACAATCTGTCATTTTCTTCAAATCCCTTCAATAGCACTGAAATGGTGGATTGGGATGGATTCTGAGGTCAGCATTTCCCGCTAGTATTTATGAGATGAAAATATGCTGGATCAGATTAATTTTGTCTTAATAATATGTTCCGGGGAAGCCGGGATGGCTCAGTGGGTTAAGTGCTCACTTTGCAGCGCCGGGAACCAAGGATCGAATCCCGGCCCCGGCCCGTGTGGAACCATGTGCTGAACTGGGGAGTGCCCCCAGTTCAGTTCTCTCTCTGCCTCTGTATATATCTCTCTCTCTGTCTATCAAAAACAATAAAAAAAAAAATTTTTTTTTAACAATATGTTCCTTCTCAGATACATATTTATCCATTCCTGTATAAGAGATTAGTAAAGATCAAGGTCTAAAGGGAAGAACTAATTCAAATTTGTTATCTCAAGAAATTAACATAATTTGTGAACTACTATTAACCTCCTTACATATTTGCTCTCTCAACCCTCTTCAACACCTTAACAGCAAGGATCATGTCTTGTACAGTTAATGCTGCATTTCCTACTCTCTGAGCCATGCCTGGAACATAGTACACACTCAATAGTGCTAACTGAATAAATACTAGTCAATTTCATGAATGCATGGTGATGCTTCATGTTGTCAGCTCTCCTACATTTCACTTAATTTTAATAAGTAGATATATGTACAGGAAATACAGTGATGAGTTAGGAGACATATTATTATACCTTTAAGTTATCTCAAAACTAGGCTCCAGGTTCAATAAAATGTTATAAAGTACATATTTTGTTTCTTTTGGTATTTTCAGCCAGTCTCTGAAAGGCATTGAGGGAGAAATCTGGGGACATTTTAAAGCTGTTATTACACCATTACCTTTCCAAGGAACTCCCATTTTTTCCCTGAATCTTTGTCTATTTTGGCATTTATGGTACTATATATACTACATTTTCTTCTTATCATTTCAGATTTTTCTTCTCAAGATTGTGTAATATTTATTCCATGATACTATCTTTAATCTTATTTTCTTCTTCTCCTTGTACATAATCTCTCTGGGTGGTCACCTGCTAAGTACATAACTGATGTCCCTTCAGCATCTGAAACATATCACAAACCAAACTCATTCTATTTTTACCAAATATATTTTATTTCCTATTTCAATAAATAATACTTTCAACCTTTCTGTTTCCCAAGCAAGAAACCTTTGCATTTGTCACCAATCATTCAATCTATTCTTTAAACATAGGAATAAAAGACACATTCCTCGTTTTCTACTACATTTGGGGTATTGTGCTGGACTGTACAAATACAAAATCAAATAAAACCTGGCTCCTGAACCTTTCTAGATAAAAAGGTAAATAAATGATACTATTATTGAATGCTATACATTATGCATATGAGAATATAGGGACATTTATGTGACATCTAAATCTGATTAAACATTAAGAAAAGCCTTTTCAACAAGAAGAGTTTTGAAGGACATGTAGAAATTAGCTGCATGAGAAAAGGGGAGTGCTCTATCTATTCAAAGAAAAAAATGTGTTAATAATTACAAATATGAGTTATTGGATGTTAGAGAAATGGTGATAAATGAGCAATGGAAGACATATGGAAAATGAGCACATGGAACCTAAGACAAGAAAGATAGATAGGCCCATTTAACAAAGACTGTATATACTTGCTGCCGTGTGTGTGTGTGTGTGTGTGTGTGTGTGTATGTGTGTGTGTGTGTTTTAGAATTATCAGAGAAAAAGTTTCTGAAATAATGGTCATCAAAATAAGAAAGCATTGTTTTCAAGAATGAAGGTAAAAATGTGGAGGAACTGAATTTACACTAATTTTTATAGTAAGTTAATTTTCAATGAAGAAAATATATGAGACAAAACATAGATGGACATTTATAGCGAAATCTGTGGAGTAAATATTAGAGGGATTTAATGATATTTATATGCCAAGGAGAAAAATGGTGCTGGTGAAGGAGAAGAAAAAAACAGAAGGCAGAACTATTTATAAACCAAGCACCCTGAGTAAGTAGAAAGGACTACGCTTTTGAACACTTTAGTCCCAGCCAGGTAGAAGGTACCGGAAATTGTTTTAGGTTTTCCCTATTCTTTGGTCTCAAATAACACTAAGGTAATTCTCAACATCTTTCTTTAGCAATGCATATTCTAAGTCCTTCACTAAGGACTTTAAAGATATCAAGTCCATTCTCAATGTTGTATGATGAATTATATGGCTATCACTCACTTGGAATGTTCCATTGTGTCCCACATTCACCATCAGTTTTGTAAAAACAATCCCTAAGTTGTTTGCTTATTTATTAAGAAATATTAAGTTAGATTCAGTTTTCAAAGCACTGATCTAAATTTAGGCACTAGGGTTCTCTTTCCACACCAGATGGCTAAATGTCTTTGGACTGCCTACAGCCTTGTGCTTTCCCTGTACCATTGAAGACACTCTGAACTGTAAAATAATTATTTCTGAAACTATAACTTTGCAGATGTCAGAATAGGACAATGAATGTCTTGTAACAGATTAAAATCTCATTACAAAGAGGATCAGGAAATCTGAAATAAATTGTAAAACTGTTAAAATTTGCATTTACTTTCACTTTTTGCTGTTGTCTATATATTTGATCCCAAATTATTTAAAATGGTAGCTGAAAATCCTATCAGCTACATATCAGGCACACTAAATGTATTTATCATGAAGACCTATGGCTTAATGTGACTAATGGTGAATTTTATTATTCAATATCATTTATCTCAAATAATTTGTAAGTTCAAATCAATCCCATCAAATTCATCTCTTTGTTATTGAAACTCAGAGCTCAGTGTTCCTTTCCTGAGAGATTCAGAGAATTCAGATGGTAAAGTGCAATTATGCCACCTCCAAATTGCTTAGCATGCATTAAAGAAAGAACACAATATTTAAATGAGCTTTGCTTAATCTGAATACAGCAAATATAGCCCCTTTCTAGTTCATTATCCTAAATAATATGTACTTCCTCAGTTGCAATTCATAAATCAAGAACCATATGACTTCACTTATAGGTGAAATATAGAACTGAAAGTAACAAAGAAACAAAAACTCATGGCCACAGTCAATAGTTTAGTAGTTACCTGAGGGTAAGCGGGGAGTGGAATCAGAGAATAGGGAGGAGGCCTCAAACACATGGTGATGGAAGAAGAACTGACTCTGGGTGGGGAGCGAATAATGCCGTACATAAATGATGTGATGTAGAATTGTACATGTGGAACCTATGTAATTTTTACCAACCAGTGTCATCCCAATACATTTAATTCAAATAAATAAATAAAAGAAAATATAAATCAAGCTATTGTCAAGAATTTGACCAATGCACTTTTTGAAATTTTAATATCTTTTTTTTTTCATGAGAAGAATAAAGCAGAGACTCATTAATTCCATGCTATGACCTCCCTGAAAGTAGCTTCCAATTCCCTACAGAATCAGTCCAGTTTGAGTGGAAAAAATGTACATAATTGCTGTGAGTTCTTATTAAGTTAGAACTTGCTCAGATATAAGCCACCGCATGAACATAAAACATAAGTTCTTCAGAAAATTACATCAATTGCACACACTTGTAGATGTCCCTTAAAAAATTATAATGCTATTTAATAAATACCATTCTGTAATAAATTCAGCACATTACATTTCTCTTTTTTAAATTCAATACATTATTTGACTGTAAACTATGCATAAAAATTATTTGGGGGAAAGCTGGGATGGCTCAGCAGGTTAAGTGCTCGCTTTGAAGCTCCAGGGACCGAGGATCAAATCCCAGCCCCGACCCATGCCAACCCACATGCTGAACTGGGGTGTGCCCCCAGCTCAGTTCTTGCCGGGACCTATGCAGGAGGCTCCTGGTCCAGTTCCTGCCCTGCGCAGCCCCGCACCCACCTGTGGAGTGAAACTATATGGAAAACTAATGTCAACTATGGAGACTGCTCTGGGCCCTCCCCCTTCTCTCTCTGTCTCTCTCTGTCTCTGTTTCTGTCTGTCAAAAACCAAAAAAATAAATCTTAAAAAAAAAAAAAAATTATTTGACCAAATGTGTCAATTGACTACTTCTATTTATAGGCACTCCTTTTTTATTTTTGAGTGTTCATAATGCATTAAATATATTGAAAATTATTGAAAGTAATAGAAGAACCAAATATATATATATATATATATGTAGAGAGAGAGAGAGAGAGAGAATGCATTAGATTAATATATAAAAATTTTAAAGAAAATCTTGATTGATATACAGATAATCTTAAATAATTTATATAAGAAAATAATCAACTTTCACAACTTGTATGTTATTGTTTTAATATTGTATATGCTATGTATATATTCCTTTCCTGCCTGTTTTAGTTATTCTTGTATTCTGCCTGCAGAATTCTTCTGCAGCCTCATTCCTTTAGATGCAGGAATTAGAAGGCACCTGGGTTCTTGATTTAGACACACTGTAGGCAACTCTTCATTTGTGTGCATGTAGTGTCTTTGCCTGGAAAGTAGCTCCACCTTCACCATGTCAGTTGTGTAAACTTACTTTATTCTTCTAAAAATACTAAAATACCTATTTATCCATGATTCTTTCCCTTACTTCTGGCCTACCCGATAAAATAGTTAATTTTCCACCCTCTAACATCTGTTCCCCATAGTCTTATTGTATATACATTTTGTTTTGCATTTACTTGTTACACATTTGTCTTTCTTACCCTAACATAATAGTAATTGTGTTTTACTCAATTTGTGTCTATCCTGACCTGTTTATTGTCTGGCATAATGTAGGTGAGCTAAAAATAAAAAGTGTCAGAAAAATAAATATATTTAGTTTTAATAGTGGATAGAAAATAATCTTTCTTAAATTACCAAGAGATAGGTAGAGTTGTACTAGCTCTCCATTGCTTCTCCTACCCCCACAAAGCTTTAGGGAAGGGAGAGAAAACCAGATGACAGGGCTCTGCTCCCTAGTCTTCCATTTACGCATGGATAATTGTAATCATTTTCTCTCTGCGATGTGTGATCAATCCCTCATAAATCTTCATACTCTTGAGAGTCAGACTGAAATACTTCCCACTTCGTCAATCAGATCACTTGTGAAAGTTATAAAAATGACTCATCTAGGAATGATATTATAGTGCCACACTTGACTTGCAGATGGCATGGTAAAGTACAATTACTATCACTCAGTCTGCAGTCCATCAGCCATCCTAGCCAATAACAAGTTACTATCCTCTGGTTTCCTTTGAAAATGTCATGCTGATCCTCAAATTACATTCTAAATTTATATAGGTAGTGTTTTGTTGCTGTTGTTTTATTTATTTTTATTTTTTAAGATTTATTTTATTGTTTCTTGAGAGACAGAAGGAGGAGGAGGGCCAGAGCAGTCCTCGTAGCTGTACATCATTAGTTGTGACATAGGTTTATTTCACACAGGTAGATGCTGGGCTGTGTGGGGCAGGAACTGAACTGGAGGCCTCTAGCAGGGGAGGCAAGAACTTTCACCACAATCCTGGTAGTTACCAGTTGTGCCACAGCCCAGCATATATGTTTGCATGAGCCAGGGCTGGGGTCTGGACTCAATCCCCAGACCTTCTGGTTGCAAGACAAGCCCTCACCCTGTTGAGCTGTCCCAGTATCCTAGTGCTTGCCTTTTTATAAAGACTATGTTGACCTTTTACAAACTTTTGAAAAGAGTTTTGGAACTAATCTTCGAAAAGTTACTTTTTAATTCTTCTTTGCCTTTTATGTGTAAAGTATGAATTGTTTCATTTATCAAAAAATAATCTCTTGTTTTGTAGTTTGGAACAATTTCCAGCATTCACTAATCCTATTAAATTTCAGGGACAACCTTCATGCTTCAATTAAGGTCTTAATTATTATTCACTACACTCATATAAAGTTACACTCATCTACATTGGAGAACACATAGTGTATCTGAACATTCTCTAGAAAAATATGCCTAAGAATGAATTAATATGTTCATTTTTCATTTGGCAGTGACAGTGAGAGGAAAAAACATATGTGGAAAGTTGCCAATCAAAGAGCAGTGCTGGGTTACTGCACCGGCTACTGCTTCACAAGCTGCTTCATAGAGACACCATAGAGGTCTCAGCGCCTGTATGCATTCAGCCCATGGAGCTTGGTGGGAAGGGCTGCACAAAGATTTACACCTGGAAGAAGAAAAGGAAAGGGGACTTATCCAGTCTTGTGTGTCACATTTCTCATTGGTCAAGATTCACCCTGTAAGTGACTGATTTCACTCATTTTCATCTTGCTATTCACTCCAGATGCCAGATTTCATGACCTCCAGTTTGGCATTTTATGCAAGTCTGGTATTGAGAAGATAATACTACAAGGGATTGGTGTCACCAAAGAGAAAGAAAGATAAAGGTGGTGGAAGCAATATGAAAAGATGTATGAGCTTTTCGTCCAATAGAGATGTGCTCTTGAACTTGGAGAGGACCTAGAAGAATGAACACACATATATGATTTTGCACAGAAAATTTGTAAGTTGCACTTAATGCAGCAAGATCATCACCTGAAACGTTTTTTGGGTTTTTTTTCTATGCAATTCTTTCCTAATCATCTCTCACAGATATCCTGATGGCTGTTTTTCTGCCCTGGCTCTGTTCAAAGCACAAACCACAGATTTAGAGATAAACATTAACGGGAATTGTCATCCAAATGCCAGGAAATGAACCTCGGATGCATGCAAGCTAATAAAGCTCATTTTATTATGTTTTGCAGAAAATATAAAATAAGGAACGGTGCAATCTAAAATTACACTGTCACAATTTTATAGATGTTGGTAGAAGACACAAAATCACCAACTCCTAGCAGTAGTGTCAATTTCATGTTTGCAGCAGTTTTCCCGCCCTACCCCTGCAAGCCCCATGGAGGTAAGGCAGAGCAATAGGTTTGTGTCATAGCCAAAGAAACCCCCAAACCTCTAAGTGAGCTACTAGCACATCTGGCTAACCTTTGCCCCATGAAGGACATTATCTTAGCCAGAAAACAAATCTGTCTTCTGACCAGAGAGTGACACTCACTTCCAAAGCAGTTTACTATGCTAATATATTTGGAGAAAAATTCCAGGAAAAAAAAAAAGAACAACAACAATGATGACAACAAAGCTGCCAATACCTCTGCTCAGAAAATGTACAGAAATGAGACATAGAAATGTCTCCCAACAACAGATGTCATCACAAGAGTCCTGTGAGGTAGGTACTCCTGGTATTCACATTTCAAAAAGATGTGGTTAACATATGAGGAAACAAAAGAACAATCAAGTTAATTTATTTGTTGAAAATTCTTTCCAGAGCTAGAATTTGAAGCCACCTTCTTGAGCATCTGTATACTCAGTACCTACTATACATTGACTTTGGAAGGCAAGAGGAAGAAAAAAGAAAACAAATGTTTTCTGGCTTCTCCAGAAATCATGTCATGAAAGTACCACAATATTATTTGTCTACTTCTAATGCCACACCACCCTTATATAGGTATGAGTTTTTGTGTTCATATTAGGAAATGCTGTAAATCTTCATATCCCTTACTTATAGTGACAATCATTCAACAGAATTGGCAAGTGCCTAGGTTTCTCTACATAGTCCTAGAATAAAATTTTCCTACCACATTAATGTATAATAAATTTAACTGGAGAATAATTGGATAATATGAATTATGAAAGTCACTTACAAATGGAAAGTTATTATTTTAGTATTCGATGGCAGTAGAATCCTCCTGGATTTGTTCTAGTTTCTCAAAACATATTCTTGTATTATTTAGCTGCATTTGGTATAGAAGTCATTCTAAAAATCAACAGTTAAAAAGCCCCAGAAAGAATATACAATAGCATTGCAAATGAATATGCTCCACTACTCATGCCATTACTAACACATTTATTTTCTAAAAATCTCACAACATATATTTCTAAAATAAAATATCTACTTATTGAGTGAGCAGTTTTTATAATATCCAATATTTTGGAACTTGTAGGAAAAAAATAGTATTAAAGTAATGGCACTGACTATGAAGGATGTAAGCTATATTTAAAATTTTGACACTTGAAGCTTATAGAATTTTTTTACTGCTTCTCAACTAGTAGTGAAAACAGTGGAAAAATTATTATGCAAATGTAGAAATGCTAATATTGTGTAACTAGAAACCAAATTTCTAGTACTTCTTTCCACAGAGATAATGAAGTCAGGAGAGTATTAACTCCTTGACTAAAACAACCGAGGGACTTGTGTGATAATTATTCATATTAACCACTCTTGCATTTTGTTTTTTCTTCTTTGTTATCTTATGAAAATATCACTAGCATAAATATATAATATGGTTAAATTGTGTGTGTAAGTATTGGACCAAGGGCAACATCTCTGGCTGATCAAAGTAATCATTTTCAGAATGTTTTAAAATGCAGAATCTTGGGATCTGTTCTATTCATACTAAATTAAAACTCCAACATTAGGCCTAGAAAATCTGAATATGTAAGATGATTCTGATGACCAGCAAAATTGTAAGCTGCTCTGCAATTGGGCAAACAAACTTAAGAACTTCTTAGATATTTAATCCAATTCATGTTTACTATTTCAATTGTAAGACATATATATATAAACTGTTGCACTGCTATTCACTAAAAAGACATCTAAAGTTTGTCCCCATACTAAATATAAGAGGTCTTGAAATACACTCATTTTTATTCATTTCAAGCACATCATAACTTACTGATAGGCAGGCAGATAGTTTAAACTGGAGATGCCAGTTTAAACTAATAGATATTCTGAAAGGAAACAGTATTATACGCAGAGATCAAACCTAATAAATTCATTGGTAGACCTTCAATATCTTCCAATATTTGCCCATGTCTAGTAGTTACTTCTTACATCCATGGGGGGAAAACAATGTAACATTTTGAAGACATTTTTCATAGACATTTGATGTTAAAAATAAAAAAGTGGAAGGCCGTTTAAGCAGACATAACCAAAATTAATAAAACATTGTATACATAGTGAGATTGGCACCACAATGGAAATGATTCTTTATATTTTATGAAACACAGTTCTGTGGATAGACATATCATAAGAAATAAAATAGACAATGGGAAATGTATGTGAAATCTGATGAAAGATATAAAACTATCTTATTACAGATGTTATTTATATAGATGTCAACCTAATATGGCTATAAGGTAGTAAGATTGCACCTTACCAAGAACTACATTCAATGGTGTCATTTTTTTATAGTCACATGCATTTGCATTTAGGTATGTTAGCCTAACTGATAAACAGTAGATACAAAATGCTACTTTCTCTCATTTATTTAGTTTATCACTCAGCAAACAAATAAATAAACAAACAAACAAAAAATTATACTGAGTACTGGCACACATCAAGAACTATGCTATTTCCTGCATATAAAACAAGCATGGTACTTACCTTTGATAATTTTCTACCAAGTGAGAGAGGTATAAGTGAAACCAATAATTACTAAAAGCAATCACAAGTATGACAAGTACTACAAAGGAAAAGAATAGTTGCTATTAAGTTGTCAATAGGGGATATAAAGAGCTTCAATAAGTTCAAGAATTTCTCCATGGTAAATGGCATTCCAATTAATTGTGAGTATAAAAAGGGACAGGAGTTAGCCAATTATGACATGGGAAAGCAGAAAGCACTGCAGAGAAGAAACAACAAGTGCAGGATGAGAGCTGGAAAGAGTTAGATGGAGACTCAAAACTGTTATGCTCACCTGCAACCAATTTGAACATCACTTGTCAATATGAATGACCAAATTAATCACTCATCTTAATGGCCTCTCCCAATTCCTATTCACTCTCTCCTCCCTCGTTTCTGCTTCCTTTGACCCCTTCCTAAATAAACCTTTGTCTTAGGTACTGCTTTTAGGGGAACCCAGATTTTAGTTATATTATCAAAGTCTCAGATAAAATTTTACACAGGCATGAGCATTTAGCATAAAGCATGTCAGTCATAGCATTCGGATTAGACAAGTATCATGTCTATTTCCTTTTTATCATTTCAATGAGTTTTTGCAAAATCTAAGCCTGTATTAACAAAAATAATCAGAATAAAAAAAACATGAATTTGTTAAATTCTATTGTTTTTGAGACACACTTGGAATAACTATAAAAGATGAAGGCATTTTTTTTTATGATCTCCAGTCAATTATAAATTCAGACAATGTTGCAATATGTATGCCACTCAAGTAGAAGCACAACAGTATTTTAAATGAAGAAAATTCAAATCAGGCCAAAGCTCACCTGCTATTTTGGCCAGTATTGGTTCTATGCTTGAGAGAACCCTATTGTATAATGTTCTAATATTATTAAAACACACTTATAACCTCTTGGTAATGTTCTTAATTTTTTCAACGTTAAGTAGGGGCAATCCAATACCAGACAGAAAACCTTTGATTACATGATTAAATATATTCACACAGTAGAAATAATAGTGCAAAATTGTTTCTTGTTTATGCCCCCTTAACACCTATTAGTCTGTCTTAAATGATGTTAGGGAATCCCTTTTCTGCCCATTGTCCTCTTCTGTTCTATCTCTACCCACAGTTTCTGTGGATCTTATAGCCCACTGTTCTACCATGCAAAGACTATCTCTTTGTGCTGCTCTCCACCACTTGTTAGGGTTTCAGCCCAAAGCATTTCTCATGGATGAAGACTGATCTTGCAAGGACATGGTGTGAGAACATGAGGACAAGGCCCTGTACATAAGAGGGGACAGATATGAAAGACAAAGATAACCAATATTGTTTGTCTTATAACAAAACTTCTTCTTTCATTCTAGCATGAAATGACCATTGTACTGAAGTATAAGTGAATAATTACTGAGATCCTACAAGAGACAGAGGGAATATAAAATCCCATCCTCATTTAATTTCCCACAACTGGAATCATTCGGATGTTTATAAAAACAAAACAAAACATTAATGTCCTTAAAGAATAAAGAGGCTCGAGAAATACCCCCTGATTTGTCTTAGGGTATTTATGCTCATTATAGAGCAATGAGATATTATTAGGAAGGTTTCCTGGTGCCCATAATTTGAAATTGACACATGTTCCTTCATTTCATTATCCAAAATTTACCTTTACTCTCAATAATCTACTTTGTCTATATCATTTTTCATGCTTTAATTCTGGAACATCATCTCCAAGTGTCTGTCAAAGATTGAAACCTCCAATTAAGTTCTGAGAAAGGGGACTCAATTGTGGACAAAATCAGGATTTGTCCACAAATTGGGGACAAAGCAGGATTTGTCGCACATGACCTAAGTTTTGAGAATACAGGTTCCTGCCAAAAATAGTTTCCTCATCCTCTTATTTACTATCAATAGGCCACATGTTCACTTCTGGAAGGGAAGATTAGTTTGTTTTAATATCCTTGCTTGAGCACTATGGGGTTAATATATGATAGTTATGACTATGCCCTGCACATGGAATCACAAAGACAACAAGACAGCCCAAAGTAAAGTAACCGAGAATTTTGTATAAATTAAAAAATTTAAAAAATTTATAAGAGTCTAAGGCCCCAAATACAGGGTCTGGCAGAAATAACATCCCTTTTATGAGGTGGTATGGCAATCTGTACCAAATACTTTATTTAAAAATCATAAGATTTAGGGAAAGCTGTGATGGCTCAGCGGGTTAAGCGCTCGCTTTGCAGCCCCAGAGCCTGAGGATCTAATCTTGGCTCCAGCCCATGCGGACTCATATGCTGAATTGGGGTGTGCACCCAGTTCAGTTCTTGCCGGGGCCTATGTGGGAGGCTCCTGGCCCAGTTCCTGCCCTGTGCAGCCCTGTACTCACCTGTGGAGTGAAACTATATGGAAAACTAAAGCTGTCAACTATGGAGACTGCTCTGGGCACTCCCTCTTCTCTCTGTCTCTCTATGTCTGTCTCTCTGTAAAAAAAAAACAACAATAAAAATAAATCTTATTTAAAAAATCATAAGGTTTAATTCTGTAACATAAAAGCTTCACTGTTCTCATTCACTGTTATCTTGTCAGTCCATGTGCCATTTTACTTCAGGGAACCTAGAACACAAAGGTTACTAAGACAACACATCTATTTATACTATACTATTTGAAAAAGGGGCATTACTTCTGTTGGACCCTGTATATTTATTTATCTTTGTAAAGTTGTTAGAACATAGCCAGAGTCTAAGAAATATTTTCTGAATCTGTGTTCAATATATCTTCTCAAGAAAATTACAGTAGAGGACATATGGAGGCAGACTATTCATTTACAGCATGGAGAAAGTTACAACCTCTATAGATGGGTAGAAGAAAAATTACTTCTTCTGAATAATACCCAAGAGATTCAGGATATGAAGACAGAAACTATGGTAGAGAACTGAGGTCTGCCACAAAATAAAAATGGAAGAATTGTAAGCTGAAATTTTATATAGGATTAGTTGACCATTTGCTCTACTCAGTTCAGATGCCTAACCTCAACTACCCCTAACCCACAGGCAGAAGTATGTCTGGGAATATAAAATCTAAGAAAGAGCTATACAGATACTCACAACTTGTAGCATCAGAATTGAGAATGATGGTAGGATAAAGTATTAAAGTGGTAAATAACTGATACTTGTATAAGGAAAAATAGGAAATCTTAAGCCATAGATCACTAGCTAATGAGAAAACATCTAAAGGCAGCCATTTTTGGTGAAACTGTGAATCTTCCATCAATAAGATTCTAAGTAGGTAGGTAAATAAGTAAATAAGTAAATAAATAAATAAATAAATAAATAAATAAATAAGGGAAGGAAGGGAGGGAGGGAGGCAGGAAGGCAGGAAAGGAGGGAGGGAAACTATTTGTAAGTGTAGGCTTCCAGTGGCATCTTCTTTTGTCAGCTCTACCCTGGAGAACAGAGTTACCACTGAATTTAGTGACACTGCTGCCCCTCTCAGTGCTAACTCATTCTTGCTTTGAAAAATAATGCATACTCCAGGATGCATAGCAAAATAGTCTTTTAGGATTTTCTAGCCTTGTATATAATATATGCACTCCTAATACATACATGCCAATATACCTACTTCTGTTTGCCTTTGATCTCTACTTCTATAGTTTGCCACACCCAAATGAATATTTTTATCTTACTTAATATAGATCATGATTTTTCCATGTTTCTAGGGGATAACTTAGCATTGTGTTTGCCTGGTTTACCAGGATCCTTCCTGGGGTACCAAATCCTACATCCAAAGAAGCTCCTCATATCAGTAAGATGGCTACCTTTTACCCCAAATTAAGTTGACTCACTTTCCATCAAGTACCCTCATAATTCAGTCCCATATTTGTACAGCTCCTGCCAGAACACATTGCCTAGATTTTGCAGTTCCTTAGGACTACAGTCTCTTTTCTCCTTCATCAGACCCAGCACATCCACAGTCATGTTGCACAGGACTTAACCCATTACTGGCCATGTGTGGGCAGGTCTTGAGAGAGTACATGTTGTATTTCAGATGAGAGACACCTATGTCATCTTCAAGCAATGACAGTGCTCTGGCCTGTAGGGCAGAGGTATGGGCAACTTCTGCATGATCAGAGTTCAGAAAAAAAACTAAAGATTCAAGAATTTTGACTCATCAACACACACGTCAGCATCTCTTATTTTCATGAAGACAGCCCTGACCTTCACACAGAAGCTCTACCTTACCTGAGAATTTAACCTTTGGAGCTTACTCTGCTCTTCTGCTGCAGGAGATGAATGCCCATTCATGGCTACCAGGGAAACGTTATACATTTACATTTTGGTTTTAATTGACAATCAGTCTTTGTTTATCTTTACCTTCTCGTGAAAGCATTATTGAGCAGAGTAATAACCACCTACTTCCATTGTCTTTATAAGGACTAATTCTCCCATATTTCTAAATCCTTGATATAAAAGGAACATCCTATCTAGAGTCTGACTACTCTGCAATGGAAATGTATTCAGAGCACCTAATTAGCCATAATGCTGAGGAAAGCACAGGTATAGACACTGCCTTTCTCTTTACCTGGCTCTCTCTGACCTAACCATTAGCTCTAAATGCCAATTACCGGTACTTAAGGAAGTGTGCTAGGTAGCATTCCGTTCTTTCTCCACAGGATTGCATATATATTCCACCATAGTGCCTGCCCAACACATTTTTTTTCTTTTTTATGTCTTATTTTAATTTTATTATTAAATTAATTGGGGTGACATTAGTTAGTAAAAATATATAGGTTTCAAGTGTACAATTCTATAGCACACACATTATATTGTAGTTCCTTTATCCCATATTCTAATGTTACAAGCAACTTGAGGTTGGGCCTCATGTCTGCTTTATTCACTGTTAGTTATAATTCTAGCATGTATAATAGCACAATCCCAGAGACCTAACAGATAATAAAGTTTTGTTTAAAAGATAAGTTAACACAGTTTGATACTATGGCTTTTTATTATTTAGATGCCCCTTGATACAGTGTCATCCTCAACAGAGAAGAAAAACTGCAGTGAGTTAACTACCAATAAGTGTATTCACTACATTTAGTGATAAATCTTTTTATGCATCTGTAGTGTTACTAAACAACATTCTGTAATACTATTTTTAGAGCTAACTATATATGTCACATAAACGTCATATGTTATTATATTTATTAAGTTTGCAGGCATTTTAATTTAGTGTCTGTCAGCATCATCATCATTGTTTAAAAATGCACTGTTTCTTGCATTATTTAGAACAATACTATGATGAACTGCCTGTCTTACTCATTTTCTCTAACTGTCCAATGAGTCATATATTTCCTGTCAAAATCTTCCTTCTCATTTTTACTAACTAAATGCTTAAACAACTGACATTTTTAATGAAAACAGAAACATGCTGAATGTGAGTTGTTAAAGTTAGGGTAAAACCAGTCCATTTTATGAGGTAAAATTATTTAGGATTTTTAGGAAATTTATTATTTAGGAAATTTCCACAGTATTATGTCAATACAAGTAACTATTTTATCTTATTCAACATAGAGTAATTATGCTTTCTCTATATATTTATACATACATACATACATATATACATACTCATAAGTGTGTATTACATGAGTATATATGCATACTACTCTATATATGTTAACACACATACTCACATATGCTCATAATTACATATTCAAAGTAATATTTTCTTCCTTTTAATACCCACTCTGAAAGCTCCATAAACTGCTATATGGTATAGCCCTTTATATAATAAACACTGAATCTACCCTGGGATTCGTGGTGAGAATAGCTATTCTGGTATTGCTCTTTTCAGCTATCAACTGTAAATCTTGAAGCCTATGCTTTTTCCACTTATTTTAGGTCAATTCATCCTATACTAGCTAACTCCCAGAATTTTCTCTCTTTTGTTTCTTATATATGTCATGTGGAAAATTACAAAGTTTATTGCATGTGAATTATAATCACAATCATTTCCCAGGACTTCATAGATACAGATAGAGGCAACCCACTTAGAGCTACATACAGACTGATTTAGATAATGGATCTGTTGATAATGGAGTTGCTCAAGAAACCAGATATAATGTCAAAAGCAGAGTTAAATTTATATGATATAAAACTGATTGTAGACCATTGATTTGTTCCAGCAATGTAAGTTATGTCATCACACTTTTGCTATTATCCCAAAAGGCATGCTTCCCCATATGATTTGATTTTCTATTCTGTAAGTTAAAGCTTTATTTGAACAATGCTTAACAAAAATCCTCAATTAGGGATGAAAACAGATATTTTAGCATTTATTTCTTCATGCATGAAACTATATACTCTAGCTCAGTTTAGTTTATAATTTTCTGGTTCTTCAGGCATATCAATGATATAGTTATAAATCCATTTTTAAAAAGTAGTCTGTTTGCACATTCTCCTGTGGGAAATTTGACTGTCATGGTTATTTAGCAGGTTATCTGTGCTTATCTAGAAGAGCTGGAGGATGAAAGTGGCTGTGTTATTTAAAATTGTTCCCCAAAGTCGAGAATAATATTTTCAATTGAGCATCTAAGTCTCTTGCTTATAAAAGCATTAATGAATTAGTAGTCATTTGAATGAACAATATATTTATAAAATGGATACATCATGTATATATAGTGTTGATTCAAAGTAGAGGTGTCATAGATTTTATGTTTATTTTACTATTTCTGGCACGGCCAGAGTGCCACATCCAGGAACACCTCACAATGTCAGCAGTCAAAGTAGGGAATGAAACTTTTTGAAGTTCAAAGTCAAAGTCCTAATTTGCCTCAGAGAGAGAATATAATTTTCTAGAGGATAAATGAAGATAAGTTACCCATAAAGCTATACATACTCCATGATGTATAAATTAACAAAGGCCTATTCTTACATATATTGATTGACCTATACCTTCCTAAAATTTAGCATATTAAACAGATATTGTCTTATTTATTGTAAGTAGGGAAGTAGGAGAGGACAGAGGGGGAGGTAATATATGGTGATAGAAAGGAAGCT
>PVKE010027226.1:0-21749 GCA_004027555.1 Craseonycteris thonglongyai | reverse complement strand
GGCTCGGGTCCCACTTGAGGCAAGCCTCTCACGTGGAAGGCCCCTGGCTCACAGGGGCATGCCTTTCATTCAGGAAGCCCCCTCTGGTTCCCACCCTGTGCAGCCCTGTGCCCACCTGTGGCGTGAAAACTATGTTGAAAACTAATGACATACAACTATGGAGACTGCTCTGGGCCCTCCCCCTTCTCTCTGTCTCTCTCTCTGTCAAAAACAAAATAAATCTTTTTAAAAAAAGGAAGAGGGGAAGCCGGGATGGCTCAGTGGGTTGAGCGCTCACTTTGCAGCCCTGGGGACTGAGATTCAAATCCCGGCCCCCGCCCATGCGGACCCATATGCTGAACTGGGGAGTGCCCCCAGTTCATTTCTCACTGGATGAGACCACGGCCCATTTCCTGCCCTGTGCAGCCCTGCGCACACCTGTGGAATGAAACTATGTAGAAAAACCAATGATGTGCAACTATGGAGGCTGTTCTGGGCCCTCCCCCTTCTCTTTGTCTCTCTATCTATCTCTTTGTCAAGAACAATGAAAATAAATCTTTAAAAAATAAATAAATAAATAAATAATTTTTTTAAAAGGAAGAAATTTAGTACTGTTTTAAAAGGATTATTTTGTTTAATGTTATGATTCTACAGATAGGAGAATTATACTGTCACCTAATCTGCATATTCTATCTGGATTATATTGAATTTTGTAAATATTTGGCTACAAAAGGATATAATGTTCTTTCCAAAGTTTACCTGCGAATGTGCTTTCTTAATATTTACATTTTCAGTCTTTCCCTTTTTATTTAAAGATTTGAAATTTTTTTATAGCTTCTATACATTAACAGTTTGCATAACTATTAGTAATTATTGTACCGTAATTTATTTTTGCAAGAACATATTTCTATTTTAGATGGTGGAGTTTGGGGAAGCCGGGATGGCTCAGTGGGTTAAGCGCTCACTTTGCAGCGCCAAGGACCAGGGATCGAATCCCGGCCCTGGCCCGTGCGGAACCATATGCTGAACTGGGAGCTCCCCCAGTTCAGTTCTCTCTCTGTCTCTGTCTCTGTATCTCTCTCTGTCTCTGTCAATAAATAAATAAATAAATAAAATAAATAAAAAGAAGCTTTAGATGGTGGAGTTTCAACACATAAAGCTCAAAATTAGATTTTTTTACCTCAAGATATATCTAGATACTTATCTATAAATGACCTATATTAATAAATCTGAATGACATGCTTTGTCCATATTGCTGGTCTGTTGGGCTGATGAGCTATAACTGTAATCTGTGTGTGATCACATTGTGTACATGTACTTTTGGGGTAATGCCTGAGCTGATGCTGAAGTAGCTTTTCAGAGGTGTTAATCTATCCGCTAACTTCTTGTCTTATTTTATTAAGCCCAAGTTGCGTTGCAGGCCAGTTTCTGAACTCTGAGGCACAAAAGCTGTGTGGTGCAGTAGCAGGTACCTAAATAAAGTCTTAGTTTCTTTGCAAAAGAAAAAAAGAGGGTGAATGGGTGCTAGGTAGACCAGCCGCATAGCTCACTGTGCCACCCTTCAGACTGTCCTTTTGTCCCTCTCCTGCTGCTTGTATTCTCTACACCAGCTGCCTCTCAGTTATCCTGATGCAGCGCAGGCTTCTATATATGTATATATATAATTATTCAGAGATTCATGTGTTGTAAAGTAAGACCACCAAATAATATTTTCCTTTCTTTTAAGAGGAAAGAGCAGGGGTGTAGAAAGTCTCTACATGAGTGGAAAATGTTATTGGAGTGGGAATTGCATCAGTTCTGTGATAGTGGAAATATATCTGCCCTTGTACAGTGCAGGAGCCACTAACCACATGTGACTGTTGTTGCCCTTGAAATGTGACAAGTGCAACTGAGGAACTGAATTAAAAATTTTGTAATATTTTAATTAACTTAAATTGATATAGCCACATGTGGTTAGTAGCTGCCATGTTGAATTGTGCAAGCTAGTTCTGTCACTCACCAATCTGTGACCCAGGATAATCCCTCTCCCTCTCTTAACTCAGGCCGCTTCTCTAAAAAGCGAGGATTATATGTCAACTGCCTTTTACAAATAGATTTAAGAACCAAATAACATTGGAGATACAAGAGTTCTTTGAAAATCGTAAATTGAAAATATAAAAATGACATTACCACTCCTGTTTTTTTACACAGCAAAGCTGGAAACAACCACTTTTTGTTGATTGTCTCAGCCCTGTTATTTCTCCTGTTCTGCTGCTGATTATTTCTTTTAGTGGGGATAAGCCTAGAGTTTATTGCATAAATAGGGACCAGAAGTAAAATTAAAATAACTTATTATTGAACTATCGTTAACTTGATATTAGCTCTTAAAAAGGTTTGAAAGTGAAAATTGAAGACAAATTTTTTTAATGAAAATTTTATTTATAAAATAATATACAGTCCTTATTTTTAAAAATGGAGTCAAGATAGAAAGTTACACAGAGGAAAGTAAAAAAGCACACAAAAATCTTACCACCTAGAATAGCCATGATCAGTGTTTTGGTGTATCCTTCCAGATTTCTTTTTTCTAGTATATGTGTATAACATTTTTAAAAACACAAATGTGGAAACATACTGCTCTAGCCTATGTTTTCTACTTTACACATATATTATTGATATTTTTACACATCATCTATCTTTATTCACGCGTACATATACATAAATATGTACATATTAATGTTATTTTAAATTTTATTTTTATAAAAACTAGATCATACTGTATATACTCTTCTTCAAATTGCTTTTTTCACTTAGCATGTTTTATAAGTTTATTTCATATAGTATTTATTGTACTCTATGTAATAGAATACTTAATGGTGAGCTGATTTCAGTTTTCTGCTAATAAAGATATTGTGCTAATGAATTGTGTGTGTGCGCACAAGCACTTATCTTTTTTTCTTAGTATAGTTTCCTAGAAGTAAAATAGGGGTCAAAGTATGTACATTTGACATTTTTATATTTATTGCTAGATTGCTCTATAGCAAAGTGGCATTAATTCAACAGAGTGTGAGAGTGTCTTCAAAATGGATATTGCCATGTTCATTTGGGGAAATGAAGTCTTATTATTGTTAATGGATTTTCTTCATGTTAATCCTAGCTTAAAATTTAGCTACATGAGTTTATGTGTACATGTCCTTAGGTAATTGTAGAACCCACATTTTGCCTGTACTACCTTGATGAAATTTCCCCACTGCCTTTTCTTCAGTCTTGATTCCTATATCTGTAAACTGCTTCTTATTTTCATCTCTTCTATTTTCCCCAAAGGTAGGGGAACAGAAAAGTTGGTGACTTTGGATTTCCTTGGCATACCACATAGAAAACATGATTTAGTGACTCAGAAACATAAGGCTAATAGTCAGTACTAAGCATTCCGTTCGATTCATTCAACATTCCATTACTAATTTGGCAGGCTATTGTGCAGCTTTGACTACATTTTCTATAAACATATTTCTCCAGTTTCTTCTTAGACACAGGAGTTTGCTCTTCATAGACACTCAGTGTGGTATATGAGCTTTAGAATAAGAAGATGGCTGATTGTTTCTTTGGCTGGCTGAGTACTTTAAATCAAGAGTATTTCTTAGGCTCCAATTACACACATACACACTTTGGATTAAAAATGGAATTTAGGAAGTATTCCTGCTTGTAAAGAGAATTAGAAATAAAACAAAAGACAATATAACTGTGGAATAAGGAAAAAAACAAACAAAAAACAACCCTATGTATTGAAAGAAAGTGATTTGGGTTAGGTAGACCCTTGGAGAGCTTCCTAGAAGAAATGGGATACTTACCTGGGTTTTGAAGTTGGTAATATTTTATAGTCTGGGCACATAGAATGGGAAGTACATTCTGAATGAGAGTGGGGAGGAGGCATGGAAAACACCATGGGTGGATGGGTGCATGCCAGCAACATCTTAGAAATGGCATGCAGCTTTCTCTGATTGGAGCAGATCACTTGACCTGAGAAAGAATGCAGGTAGTTTAGAGAGAGAAGGAAAGAGAGGGAGGGGGAAGAGATATAACCTTGAAGTGTGTAAACATAAAGACTTTGAGGAATAACCAAATATTTCTGACCAAGCAGAGAAACCCATCAATCCAGTGTGCTTCCGATTCCTAAAAGGCCTAAGTGGCCCTTGTCCACTTGGACACTGCTGGGATTAATTATCTCACAAACCTTGTAGTCAGCTGACTTGATTATGCTTCACAGCCGCTATGCTCTTGGCCAACTCCCTAAATGTCACCCTTCTTGTTCTCATACTGCTTCTTGTTCTCCTTTTTGACCTAGGGTTGTCAACCCAAGCTCCATTGCATCTCTGTCTTCTTTCTCAACCTTAAACTATGTTGTCTTACGGTCCTTCAGAGCCCCTCACCTGGCAAAAGCTCAGCCCTGAGCCTCTCAAATTGTTCTTTTTTATTTGCCTCTATAGATCCAATATTGGGGCTGCAGAGACTTGCTGGAGAAAATTAACTACTGTACAGATATCAATAAATTAACAGTTGCTAACCTCACTCATATCTTAAAGCTGCTGGGCATTCGTCCTGTGCTAAGTTGCTTTCTCTTATTTTGCATATCATGTATTTCGTATTCTTTCCACTAATCTTACATTTCTACTTGTCCCCTTTCTCCTGCATCACCGTCCTGCTTCTAAGAGAAATACTTCTTCAAACATGAACTCCCATGCCTGCCTGCACATCTAAACCCTGTGTCTTCATGCATTCTCTCCTCCTTTCTTCCCGTTACTGTAGAATGTGTGCTCATCCTCCTCTATTATGTCACTTCCATTGCCATGGATGCTATCTCTTTTCACCCTCAGAAGGGCACTGATCTTTCATTTATTATTTTGCTCTTTGGAATCTTTATTCTTAACGCCTGGCCTGGATCCTTCCCTTCAGCATTCAGATCTTGTAGCGGACATCTGTTGTTTTATCTGCCTGACTAACATCTCTCCCTTCAATTTAGTCCAAATGGTAATTCTCTGGGAGCCACAATTTAAATACAAGATACTCCTTCTTTTTGGCCACTATTGATTGGTCCAGGAATGGACAACTGACTCATTCTGGACCAATCACAGTTCTTCAGTAGGATCTTATATTTGAAATGAAATAATTTTTCTCTCTCTTTTGGTGACTGAAATTCAGAAGGTGTATATTTCAGAGCTGTTGAGAGTCAAGTTCTGCATGAGCATTGAAGAGTAGAAAAAAGTAGTCAGAGAAGAATGAGATCAAAGAGAAAGAGAATATGAGTGAACTATAGCAGAGAGGCAAAAACAGCATTTCTTGGGGTCTTTACAAGCAGTGATTTTCAGCCTTTTTCCATGTCATGCCCCACACAGAAAATGATAATAGCAGTATTGCTCAGTGGGGGAAATGGATAAGGCTTCATTTATGGCTAGTGGGCACATTCGTAATCTAAGCACAGGTTAGGAAGCTCTATTCTACAGTGTTCTAGGAGCTCACACCTATAGTCCACACCCAGATGGAGTTGCCATGTTCCAGTATCTGATTCCAGTTCTTAGCTTGGGTCCCAGCCTATACATCCTGTGCAATGGCCACATAAATTTCCCAGAGATGTTAGTTCTCCAAGCTGCCTTCCTGATCTCCCCAGATGCCTTTACCTTTACCATTACCATGTGCTCTAGTAACACCCTGGGCTCTGTCCTCTTAATTATTTAATTATTCGTCTGTATACCCTGTTGTGCTGTGAATCCCAGAAGGGTAGGAAGCAACTGCCTTTGCATCATATGGCCCCAGTGCCTTGGGTGTGGTAAACATCTCCTGAATGAAGGAATTATGCTCTGCCAAGATAAAAAGATTAAGAAGATTGTAATGTAATTGGAACAAAGTCATTTGTGTAAATATCTTTCTTTCTAAAGAAGACAACTTTCAATGGGAGCCCTGGAAAGAAAAGTGCATTATCTATCAAATACCTTTGTCAGAACATGAAATCTTCCAGTTTCTCATATTTTTATTTCAATTACATATCTCAGTGTTCATACTGGAAATAAGACTCAACCCATTTTCAGAATAACAAATCTCTTGTGGGGAAAAAAGAAAAAATGCCTTAAAAATTCCCAAGAATAAATATGGGTATAACAATATGAGCAATTTCTGTTTTGTCCACTGGCAGAATTATGTGTCCATTTTTGTTTATTAATACTGAAAAGTACAAGGAGGGTTAGTTTCTGTTTTATAGGGTGAGCCTCCTTCCCCAGGTTTTACTTCATTCTCTTTCTTTCTCTATAGGTAGCTACCCCCAATCTGCTGTCATAGAATTTCCAGGTTCACTGCTTCATTTTGCTCTGGTGTGAGAGAATCCAGACTATAGAACTGATGAATTGAAGCCACACACAGTTACTAATCAGTTGGCTTGGCCCAGTTTTAAAGTACTTCAAGAGTCTCCTCTGGGGTCTTTTGCACTCCTTTGGTTCTTAGACTCCACTTTGATGGCTTATAGTTATTTTGGTAAGACTTCAGCTTTGAATCCTGGTTGAAGTTTTTTTCTTTATTCACTTCTTGGCTTTTGGAAGAATAAGGTTCTTTCTTCATTGTGACCTGGGCATACATCTGTTTAACACTGATTTTAAAAACTGTCCATCTGACTCTTTCCAGCAACTTGGTCTGCCTTCTTGGCTTAGACCATAGTCCTTTTTGCTTTTGCTTCTCCTTTGGTTTTTACTGTACTTTTAGTCAAGATTAAGACTCTCCTACCTTGCCTTTTTTTCTTCTTGTTTTGCTCACAACCATACATTACATTTGCAAAAATATGTGGAGATATAGCTTAGCCATAATTATTTAAAAACCTTAGGGAAAATTATCTATAAAGTTGTAATTCTGGGGAAGCCGGGATAGCTCAATGGGTTAAGCGCTTGCTTTGAAGCCCTGGGAACTGAGGATCGAATCCTGGCCCTAGCCCGTGTGGACCCATATGCTAAACTGAGGTGTGCCTCCCAAGTGGGAGGCCCCCAGTTCAGTTCTCGGCCCCTGGTTCAGACCCTGGCTCGAGGTGCCATGCCTCCTATGCAGGAGGCCCCCAACCCAGTTCCTGCCCTGCATGGCCCCCGCCCACCTGTGTGGAATGAAACCATGTCGAAAGCTAATGACGTACAACTATGGAGACTGCTCTGGGCCCTCTCCCTTCTCTCTGTCTGTCTGTCTGTCTGTCTTGACTCTGTCAAAAAATAAAATAAAATCTTTAAAAAAATAAAGTTGTAATTTATCATAAGATAATTTAAACATTTAATGTAATTTCAAATAAAGTCACAGTTGGATTGGAGTCAGGTATATAAAGTTTGGCTAAATAATTTCAAGATTAAGCTGGAAAAATAAGTATGTGATGGTAGCATTGAAAAATATGAAAAAGAGGAGTACTGAATCAGGATTTAAGTTTTATTCATGGTACCCAAAGTAGGCTCCTTGGCTGTACTCCTGACTTCCTTGAGTAAATTATTTTTATTAGGGAAGCTGAGATGGCACAGGGGGTTGAGCACTCACTTTGCAGCCCTGGGGTCAGAGGATCAAGTCCTGGCCTGGCCCATGCAGATCCATATGCTGAACTAGGGTGTGCTTCCCATGTGGGAGGCCCACAGTTTGGTTCCCACCAGGGCGAGCTACCCAGGTGGGAGGCCCCTGACTCAGCTCCTGCCTTGCACAGCCCCGCACCCACCTGTGTGGAATGAAACTATGTCGAAAAACTAGTGATGTGAAACTGTGGACACTGCTCTAGGCCCTCTGCCTCTTCTCTCTGTCTGTATCTCTGTCAAAAACAATAAAATTAATCTTTAAAAGAAAGAGTTAGGGGTAGCCGGGATGGCTCAGTGGGTTAGGCGCTCACTTTGCAGCCCTGGGGACCGAGAATCGAATCCTGGCCCCGGCCCGTGCGGACCCATATGCTGAACTGAGGAGTGCCCCCAGTTCAGTTCTCACCTGGGCGAGACCCTGGCCCAGTTCCTGCCCTGTGCAGCCCCGCCCACCTGTGGAATGAAACTATGTGGAAAAACCAATGATGTGCAACTATGGAGACTGTTCTGGGCCCTCCCCCTTCTCTCTGTCTCTGTATCTCTCTCTCTCTCTCTCTCTGTCAAAAACAATAAAAATAAATCTTAAAAAAAAAAAAAAGTTACCAAAGTGTTTAATTACAGCAATATTAGAAATAGTCTTAAGTATCCAGCAACAGGAAAACAATTAAATGATGACATACCTAATTGATAGAATAATACATAACTATTAGAGAATATGAGCCACATTTGGAAAGAGCTTTTCACAATACACGTCTCTGACAAAACACTCAGCCAGAACATACAAGGGGGGACCCCAAAAGTAGCAGAATTTATAAAAAATTTTGTGTTCTTACACATTTACACTCCAGTAAGCTTCAAAGTACTCTCCATTTGGTGCAGTACACCTACTGAGAACTTTTTCCACTGCTCAAAACAGTTTTTGAAGAATGCCAAGATAGCTCAGCCGTTGAGCACTTGCCTTGCAATCGTGAGGTCTGGGATTTGATTTCTGGTCCTGCCCATGCAGTCCCATATGCTGATCTACAGTGCAGCTGGTATCCGGTGAAGGTTCTCACCTCTTATCTGGGAGGACCCTGGTTCAGTTCCCGCTTCACACGGCTTCATGTCCACCTGTGTGGAACGAAACCATGCCACAACTAATGATACACAATTATGGAGACTACCCTGGCCCTCCCCCATTTTCTCTCTCTCTCTCTCTCTCTCTCCTCTCAAAGCAATAAAATAAATCTTAAAAAAAAAAGTTTTTGACCTTATCAATTTTGATGCCTTTTAGTGCTTCTGCTATTCTTTGTTTCATCTCTTCCACATCGGTAAAGAAGTTTCTCTTTAAGGGTTTTTTTTTGGGGGGGGGGGAGGTTATTCAGGGAAACAAAAAATAGTTGCTCAGGGCGAGATCTGGTGAATAGAGATGTTTGGACACAAGGGTCATACCATCTTTGCTCAAAAGCTACTGAACACTCAGCTCGATGTGGGCAGGTGTATTGTCATGCCACATGTTGATATTAATTTACCATCATGAAATGAGCAAACAGGATGAAAGAGTTTCCAAGAAAAACTCACTGAAGCTGAACATAGCCTCTCACAACAACGCCAGCTAATACACTGATGCATATGGTTTCTTAGAGAACTCACCTAGCATAGGCAGGGAAACCTACGGTATACTACATAGGGCCCTTCCTCCAGAAGGTGATTCCAGTTATTTTTGGGTCCCCCCTGGTATAAAGAACTATCCCACTCACCCCAAAAAATACAACCCAATTAAAAATATAGGCAGGTAACCTAAAAAAGATAACCAAATGATCAGTGAACATCTAAAAAGTCCATAATACCATTGCATATCAGGGAAATGGAAGCTAAGAACCACAAGATAGCATTGTACATTCGTCAGAGTGGCTAAAATTAAAAAGACTGACAAATCAAATGTTGGTGAGGATATGTTAGGGAGAATATAAATTGATTCAGTCAGTTTGGAAAAACTCTTTGGCAGTATCTCATCAGGCTAAATATATACCCATCCTGTGATCCAACACTTGTACTCCTAGGTATATACTCAGAAGAAATGAGTTCATATGTCTACAAAAAGATATAAACAAGGTTGTTCAAAGCAGCTTTATTCAAATAGCCAAAAACTGGAAACAATCCAAATGTTCATAAACAGGAGAAACAGGAGAATGGATTAATGAATTGTGCTATATTCCTGTATGGAATACTATATAGCAATACTAAATTAAAAGAACAAACTAGTGATCTCTGCAACAACGTGGATTAAATGAATCTCACAGACATTATGTTGAACAAAAGAAGACAGAGCAAAGGACCACATACTAAATGATCCCATTTATATGGTGCAAGAGTAGGCAAATTAATTGGTAGTATAGAAGTCACTGGGAATGGCACAAGAGAACCCTCTGGTATGATGAAATTTTTCTATTGATATATGCTAACCTGTGTCAGGGTTACAGAGGTCTCTACATACGTCCAAATTCAACTTCATATTTATGAACTCCTTTATATTTCTCATTGATTTTTTTTTTTAATAGTAAAAATGACATGTGGCCCTGGCCAAGTCACTTTATTTTCCTAAGTTTCAGTATTCTCATATGTAAATCATAATAATACTTAACTTGAATGTTTGTTGTTAGGATAGCCCAGCGTCAGTGTGTGGTAAATGGTAGTTTATTATCAACTAAAAATATTTTTAAATGTTTATGTAAAATATGTATAAATTGGAGAGCTATAAAACAAACAAAACCTCCTTATAAAAAAAGTTAATTCATAAAGTATATTCAGTGGATTAGATGGCTTTAGTTGGTGGTTATTTTTCCCATTTTTAGTTTACAAAAATGTTTAATGAGCATTACTTTCATGGTGGAAACATTAAAAAATTTCAGTCAATTTTAAGCTCAGTATGAACCAATAATTAGTGTGAACCTCCAGATACTAATTCTTTTCTAGATTAGATTAATTGAAGAGGATTAACCACAACAAAGGAAGTGATATGCATTTGGTTTTAGGTGCCACCATTCTAAAGGGATGTGAATAATTCTAGAATATGTTCAGAAGAAGCATGGCCAGGCTAGTAAATAGAACTCCTGGTTGTGCTATATGGAAGAAGGCTAGAAGAACTGGTCATGGTTCTTTTGAAGAAGAAATACTCAGAAGGATCTGATGGCTGCTTTCAAATTAGAAGGCATTCATGTGATAAAGAAGTATGTTCTCTGTGGTCTCAAGCAGAACCAGTATCAGAGGTAGAAGCCATTTTAGGGAACTGATCTCAGGGTTTTATAAGAAAACTCTTTGTGGCAGTGCTGTTCATTCATTTATTCAAGACATGATTGAGTGCTTTTCAGTCATAGGTGCTCTATAAGCACAGAGTTCAGAAAATAACAAACACGGTCACTTCAGCTAGTTTATATAGTGATGAAGTTATGAAAACAATATAGATAATATGTTGATGCTATGACAGAAGTCTGAACAGAATATTGTGAGAGCCCAGAAGAGGAAACATTCTCTTCTGCAGTGAACTGGAGGAGGTAACATTTTAGTTAGTATTGAGTGATGGATAAAGCAGTGTTTGCCAAGCAGCCATATAGGGAATGGTATCTGGGGCATAAAAACAGAGTTGTGTTTGATGAACCTGTCAAGGTATGTTTGGGACCAGATTTTCCAGGACCTTGTATGTCCTTTGGTAGGGAATGTGAAGATATTAAAGAAATTTAGGAAAGGGGATAATGTTTGGTTTGGGCAAGGGGTAGACACAGTGTGTAAACATAGACTGGATGGGGAGAGACTAGTGTCAAGATGCTCGTTAGAGAATACCCATAGTGCCGTGGTGACAAATGATGAAGGCCAGGGAATTGAATGATAGTAGAGTTAGAGGGTTTAACTGCCTATGACACATTACTGAAGTCCACTATGATGGTCTTGATGACAGATTGGTTCATTGGTTTAGAAAGCAAGGGAGAAGAAAGAATTAAGGGTGACTGACAGGTTCCTACCTTGGGAAATTGGAGGCCTGCTGATCCTGACCTTACCCACAGATAACTTCTGAGGATGACTGTGGGGACCTGGGAGTGAATACCTTCACTTGACTGTCAGCTCCATGAGGGCAGGTATATGTGCTTGCTCACCACTGTTTTCCCAATGACTGGCACAATGAATTAATGAACAATTTCCTGCCTCTCCCAATTGCTTTGGTGGCAATTCTTGAACTTCTGTCTTTTATACTTAATATTGATTAGTTTAAATCTGACATCAAATATTAAATTTTGAAGAAGTCTACTCATTTGTTCATTCAACAGACACTTATTGAGTGCCTACTACATGCTAGGCACCATTCTTGGCTCTGGAGAAAACAAAGAAGTCAAAGAAGCAAACAAGATTAAAATCTCTGCCTTAATGGAGTTTTTATTCTAATGAAGGAAGACAGACAAAATAATAATAAAAAAAGCAAAATATATGTTGCTTTAGATGGTGCTAAGTGTTGTGGAGGAAAATTCACAGAGTGGGGAGAGGAATGTGTGCTTTGGGATTTTAGGTAGGCTAGTCAGGAAATACCTCACTAAGAAGGTGACATTTGGAGGAAGTGAGCCATGCAGTTATAATAAGCTGCTGATGAAGCTAGGAGGCGAGAATTCCAAGTGGAAGGAAATGTAGATGCAAAGACCTGTCTGGTGGGAACTTGCTTTGTGTGTTAGAGGAACAATGAGGAGGGGGTGAGGCTGGAACAAGGTGAGTGAGAGGGTGTAGTAAGAGATGTGCTCAGAGCTGTGGGCAGAGTGGTATTAGGAAGGCTGATGGAAAGATTTGGCATTTTTCTGAGTTGGGAAGCCTTGGAGGCTTAGAGCAGAGGAATGATGTGACCTGACTTATATAGTCAGTCACCCTGGCTGCTACTTAGAAATGAAACTGAAGAGGCGGCCAGGGCAGTGACAGGGAAACCAAACGGGAGGTGTAAGTAAACCAGGTGAGTGATGATGGTAGCAGCAGAAGTGGTGAAAATTCGGATTCTCAATGTAAATAGTTTGAAGATAGGTACTTCTGACAGACCAAATGTGGGGCAAGCTTGGGGCCAATATTGGGACCTAAATCAGAACATTGTACGTTTGAAATGCCCAACAGACATCCAAGTGGAGATGCCGTGTGAGCAGTTGGATATACATTTCTGATGTTCAGGAGTCCAGGCTGGAGATAGAAATTCTGTTCAGAGGGAACTTGTTACTGTGGGTATAGTTTAGGATTTGAACACCCAAGTCTTGGGGGAATGTTACACACAACACTACTTGAGTCATGTAAAGGTCCACTGGAGGATTTCAGAGTATATTTTAGCACGAGAACATTTTAAAGATCAGATAAATTAAGCTGCTAACTTTTAATGTGAAAAACGATTTGCATTTTAAGGGATAGTGGATTCTTAAATCATATATAATTTTTATTCTTTACATTCACTTTTTTTTTTTTAAAGATTTATTTATTTATTTTATTAATTTTTTGACAGAGAGAGAGAGATACAGAGACAGAGACAGAGAGAGAACTGAACTGGGGGAGCTCCCAGTTCAGCATATGGTTCCGCACGGGCCGGGGCCGGGATTCGATCCTCGGTCCCCGGCGCTGCAAGGTGAGCGCTTAACCCACTGAGCCATCCCAGCTTCCCCTACATTCACTTTTTAGTTTTATTTCAGAATAAAACATGCCTTTTTCTCAAGTCAATAAAATTGGTGAAACTAACAATTTTAATGCAGCTGCCTTTACTCTAAACATCCATTGCTGTCTTAACTTGCCCTGCTCTTCTTATTAGTGTGTGTTCAACAGACTCTGAATTAATTGTAACAAATACAAAATATAATTCAGAAATAATGCAAAATATACCACACTTAATTTCTGATTGGTAGAATCATAGCTATAAGAAGATTGGGAGCTATAAGATATATGTACCGGTAAGCACTTTTTGTAGCTAAATGCTTCATAATATACAACCACTGATATTTTATTTACTGTACCATTACTTTCAAGACCCTGTATTTTTATTAAAAATTATGAAAAATAGCCATTATGATATGATGATATGAAATGGGGATTTGTTTATTAGTGAAATCTTCCTTTATAAAAAACTATTTAGCCTTACATACACCATTAATTAGCAGGTATTAAGTATACGTCTTGTGCAAGCATTTGGCCCAGTTTGGGGTTGGGGCATTTGCCTCAGGCACTACCTGAGAAAGGAAAGTACAGACATGGAGCTGGTGAAAGGGTATAACTTTATTCATTCTTCTAAGAAACATTTATGGGACACCTACTACGGTATATTCCAGGCATTTCACTTAACCTAATAGATGTTAGATGTAGACGAACTAAGGATGGTTTGGAAGACAATGGGACACAATACAGGTACTCTGATAGAGGAAAATAGAGTCAAGAAGCCCTGAGTGGCAGTGGCAGTGGATCCTACTGAGTTCCACCTCTTTGACCAAGTGATAGGAGGTGACACTCCTGTAAACACTGTGTCAGGTACATTACATATATTAACTCTGAACAGTAGCCCTAGTGAGGTAGATACTTTATCACCACTTTGCACTTGGGGAAACTGAGACAAAGAGACATCTAACTTACACAGCTAGTAAGTGGTAGAGCCAGGATTCGACCTAGGTAGGTATCATTTTTTTGAGAACTTCCCCCCAGGTACTGTACTGAGTGCCTATGCACATTTATCTAATGAATCTTTGTAATCCCACGTAGATGACAGTGAGCCCATTTATACAAGAGGCTGCAGAAGCTTCGAGAGTCAATGCATTAGTGCAAATCACACAACTAGTCAGTGGCTGAGCTGAGACTCAGAGTCTGTGCCCTGCATTGCTTCACCTAGAAAAAGTCAGAAGGTAGGGAAAGATGCCTTTGCACTAGGTCCATTGACAACAGTGGCATACCTAGATTTCAGAAAAAAAAGAACATCAGGTCACTGTGAATTTATATAAATAATTGTTTAAGAATAACATGTAGGGGAAGCTGGGATGGCTCAGTGGGTTAAGCGCTCACTTTGCAGCCCTGGGGACCGAGGATCGAATCCCGGCCCCGGCCTGTGCGGACCCACATGCTGAACTGGGAAGTGCCTCAGTTCAGTTCTCACTGGGGTGAGACCCCAACCCAGTTCCTGCCCTGTGCAGCCCCGCTCCCACCTGTGGAATGAAACTATGGAAAAACTGATGATGTGCAACTATGGAGACTGTTCTGGGCCCTCCCCCTTCTCTCTGTCTCTGTATCTCTCTCTGTGTCAAAAACAATAAAAATAAATCTTTAAAAAAATAAAATAAATAAATCAGAATTTTCTGGGGCACAAATTGAGTTCATGAATGCAATACACTATTTTTACTATACACAATTATTACTTTGCATTGCATCAGTAATTAATTACATTGTTTTCACCTTGTTTATTTAAATCTGAGCATATGTTACTTTGTAATTGATCCCAAGCCTTCATTTTAAGAACAAATTAGTGGAAGCCTGATGATCACATTCCTCTTGAAAAATGTATTTTAATGGGATTACTATATCATTACGTGAAAACACATAATGCTTTATGAGCACGGGTCACCTAAGCAGTGTTCACAAATTAGAACAAAAGTGCAATCAATTTCTTCTGTGAGGTTTTCTCTGGGTGCTGTTAGTAGAGGATGTCTTTCACAGGCTTCCTACAGTCACCATTCAGCATGATCTAACACAGCAGAAAATATGAAAAAGTTTTCTTTGTCCTCCAGTTGAATGATTATGTGCTTTGAGAAAATATTTGCAATGCATAGACCATGTTCCAGGTGTACAATTTTTAAATTTAACAATTAAAAATTAAACGGAAAAAGAAGCCAGAAAAGCAGAACTTTGAAAGCATGTTCTGATTAGATTAGCACACTACCAAAATTGCTGTTTAATTCTATTTTCTTTTTAACCAGTGACACTATTTCTTCTGTTGATCATAGGCAGTAATATATTTCTAAAAACCTCATCTTTTCTTGTGTTTTTTTTGTACCCACATATCTCATGTACCTTTTAGAACCTTTTAAAAATAGAAATGGTGTACTAGGAAAAAGAAAAAATAAATTCTTTCATTTAGTGATACCTGTTCTTAATATTTTGTATGTATCTGCCCAGACTTTTTTCTATATATAGATACAGATATATAGGTAAGATAAATTCCTACATGATTTTTAAAAGTAAAAATGGATTCATACCATAAATAGAGACAATGCTATCTTTTATTTGCTGTTTTTAAAAACATTTTTAGGTCAGTACATAATGTCTCTGTAGCATTATTTTTACCAACTTCATGCTCCTGTATTTTGAGGTCATGTTTTCAGTCATTCCCACTTTAATCCAATGATAGGAGCTCCTGGGGGTCCTATGCTGTTATATGGTTTTAGTACTATATTTAATGATAATTATGTTGTAATAAATGCCATTTTCTTTAATGATGGATATCTTGGTTTAAGCCTTATTTACCCCTGTTATTCAGAACACAGTTGAGGCGAAAAAGTAGAAATGATTTCATGGAATTAAAATGGATATTGTAAACAGTTCACTTCATTAATAAGAGCTGCCTTAGGCCTTTGCCTGGGAGTTCTTTTTCCCTCTAACTATAGTTATGACTCTTAAGGCTAGGCTTCAATTACCTGAAAAAGAAAATGATGCTATCTTAGTTAAAATGACTAAACCTAATTAGGTCAACTCTTTTATTCTTGGAGGAAATGTGTATTTGATTAACAGTAAGGGGGATGAAGATACCTTTTACAGTAGGTCCTATGATAGGCACTTTTCACTGCAGCTTTATAAATACCCTACAAAGCACGTATGCCATTGTGTCTATGTCTCTCCTCATTTCTTCATTTGTCAACATAAGGGGGAAGCCAGGATGGCTCAGCATGTTAAGTGCTTGCTTTGCAGCCCCAGGACCAAGGATCGAATCCCAGCCCCTGCCTGTGTGGACCCATCTGCTGAACTGGGGTTTGCTTCCCATGCAGGAGGCCCACAGCCTGGTTACCGCCCTATGAGACCCCTGCCCACCCGTGTGGAATGGAACCATACTGAAAACTGATGACGCACAACTATAGAGACTGCTCTGGGCCATCCCCCTTCTCTCTGTCTCTCTCTGTCTCTGTCAGAAAAAAAAACAAAACAGTAAAATAAATATTAAAAAACAACAACAGGGAGAGCTGGTATGGCTCAGCGGGTGGAGCACTCGCTTTGGGGCCCCGAGGACTGAGGATCGAGTCCCAGCCCTGGCCCATGCGGACCCGCGTGCTGAGCTGGGGTGTGACCCCAGTTCAGTTCTTGCCGGGACCTATGTGGGAGGTTCCCGGTTCAGTTCCTGCCCTGCGCAGCCCTGTGCCTGCCTGTGGAGTGAAACTATATGGAAAACTAATGCTGTCAACTATGGAGACTGCTCTGGGCCCTGCCCCTTCTCTCTGTCTCTCTGTCTCTGTTTCTCTCTGTCAAAAATCAATAGAAATAAATCTTTAAAAAACAAAAGCAAAACCAAAAAAAACAACAACATGAGACTCAAGTTCCCAGTCCTGGCAAGTATTAGAACTGGGGTATTCCTTGGGAGTGACTGCAAAGCTCATGTTTCCAGGATTCATGCAGAGTTCTATATATAATTTAAAATGGAAAAAATAACTTTGGATTTGAGCATGTGATTTTATCCATTCATTTGATAATGGGTATGTATGATGCTCTGATGAATACCTTCCCCACCAAAAGGGAATAAAAGTGCCTTGAGCAGATCTTACTTGTAAATGCCCTTACTATTAGTTTCCCTGTTCCAGTCAGTGCCTGCTCACTTCCTCCCTGTTAGTTGATTCTTGTTTGCTACTATTTCAAGATCTCATCTTAAAAGTAAATGTTTTACTGTTTATTTTGGCACCTGCCACCGCATATTTTCTCTCTCATCATTTCCATTTTTGTTCCTAACTATTTTTTCCTGGACTTAGGCAGTATAGCTCAGGGTGTCCTGAGCATTGTAGTCAGACCCAAGGTGTTCATCCTGACTCCATAATTTAATACTGTGGTTTCTGGCACGTTTACCCAACTTGTGTGTGCCTCAGTTTCCACAGCAGTAGAACAAGAATAAAATAATGCAGAATCAACAGAACCAATAATACAGAATACATAGGGTTGTGAAATTTATGTAAGAAAAATATAAAGTCTCATCTTGCCTCTTATCACAAAGCAGGAACTCAAAATTTAGTTCTTGTAACTTTTTATTCTTTAAAATAATAGGAAGTAATTGATTTTTCCCAGTGGCTTATACTGCATATTCCCTCCCTCCTTCTCCCCACACCCCTTCTCCACCCCTACCCTGCATTTGAATACAAAATGAAAGAAAACATTGGAACATGGCATATCACTTCCAAGAGCCACTCATCCTCTGATAGATTTGTCCATGCATGCACCTGTTTCCTGTCCTCTTCTAATAACATGGCAGAATAAAAACAGAGTCTGATTCACTTACACAGAACAATGGCCTCTTACCCAAAGCCTTTCTGGAAGAGAATGCCTGACATTTGTATTACTGGCTTCCATGTCAGCTCAATCGACTGATGGCTTAACTTGTGTTTCCTGGTATGTTTTTAGCATCTCTCATGTTCAGCGTTTTGTTCTCTGCTCAGTGTTAGTGGTTAATGATCATGTGCTTTTTGGCAGTTGTATAGTTCTGACTTGGTAAGAGTTATTTCTTGATGCTTTATAGTTACAACTTTTTTCTTAGTGAACGTGTAGTTAATAAGTAAGGATAAGTAAGCATCACATTTTACCTGCAAACCAGATTTCTGAAAATATTTTGGAAATATTTGTCAAGTAAGAGGTTTGGTGTTTTTTTTAAAGATTTCTTTTGTTGTTGTTTTTTGAGAAAAGGTGAGAGGAAGAGAGAGAGAAGTGGGGAGGACCTGTAGCAGTCTCTACAGTTGCACATCACTGATTGTGACATGGTTCCATTCCACACAGGTGGACCTGGGGCTGTGCAGGGTGGGAACTGAACCTGGGGCCTCTCACATGGGAGACGAGAACCTTTCCTACGGAGCCATCCCAGAAGTTACCTGTTTTACTGCAGATCAGCATATGGGGTTGCACAGGCTGGGGCTGGGCATTGAACCCTGGACCTCACAATTGCAAGGCAAGCACTCAGCTGCTGAGCTATCCCCACATCCTGAGAGGGACTTTTTTAAAGCTCACTTTTTCCTCATTATTTTGGCATAAAAGATAATTTCTTGTGTATATAGTCACTAACCATCTGTTTTGTGGGCTGTAGATCCTAGAGTTTGTCTTTAAACTTGATGTCTTTTTTCTACTTTTTTTTTTATATTTGTTAGTTGAATAATTTAGAAATTGGAAATATAGAGAAATAATTAAAAATGTTTTTTAAATAATGAAAAGCTTCCTACTAAATTTTTATTGTGATAAAATAAACATAACATAAAATTTCCTGTTTTAACCCTTTTTGAATATACAGTTCAGTGGCATTTAATACATTATTGTGCAAGCATCACCACCATCCATCTCTGGAACTTTTTCATCTTCTCAAATTGAAACTCTCCAATCCATTAAACACTAACACTTCCCACCACTGCCACCCCTAACCCCCTGTCCCTGGTAACCACTATTCTACTTTCTGTTTGTATATATTTGACTGTTCTAGGTAACTCATGTAGGTCGCATCATAGAATATTTGTCCTTTGTTACTGGCTTATTTCACTCAGCCAACGCTTTCAAGGTTTATCCATGTTGTAGCATGTGTAAGACTTTCATTTCTTCTTAAGGTTGAATAATATTCCATTGTATGGAATACCACATTTTGTTTATCCATTCATCCATCAATAGACATTTGGGTTGTTTCCACCTTTTGGCTATTGTGATAATGCAGCTATGAACACTGGTGTACCAATATCTATTTGAAGTCCCTGCTTTTAATTCTTTTGTGTGTATACCTAGAGGTGGAATTGCTGGATCATATGGTAATTCTGTGTTTAATTTTTTGAGAAACAGCCATATCTTCTACAATCAGCTGTATCATTTTACATTTTCATGCTTCCTAATAAATTTATATAGAAATTAAAAAATACAAGCAACTAAGGTATATTAGAATTTATTAGGAACTCATGAAATAGCATGAGAAATACATAACGAAATACTGCATTTTTTTGTGTTTTCTCATAATTTTATGTCCATGAAATTAGTTTACTATTAGTACAAGTGGTCTTCTTTCAAATAGAAATTTTCTACTACCACAAAAGCGTGGAAGATCTAGTGTCCATTGCATTCTAAATCAGGACAGGAGTGGTAATGTGTGGTGTCACATAGATTACATGTTCAGTTTTATTAAATAACAAGTTTTGTTAAGTTTCAGATTTTAATAACGAATAGACATTATGGAAGGGATGCAATTTTTCTACAGATAACTCTTCAAGCCTTATTTGTCACTAAATATTTAAGTTCCTGTTCTTTCCAAGGTAATAGGTGGTGTTAAAGGAAAAAAAAAATATGTAGTGACACTTGTTAAAGTGTGATACAGAAGACTTGACTAAAGGTTAGGGCTATTTTAATAGGTATAGAGACCACTCAGTGAGGGAGAGAGATTGGGCTCAACTCCAAGTACGGCATAGGCAAATGGGGATCTATAGCCAAGGAGTAGGGTGGTGGTCAGTGAACAGAATATTAACTGAAAGGAAACATTAGTGGTAAAGGAGGGTTCTGGCTAAACCAACCTAACAGTATTCTTGCTGAAGACAGGCCAGGGTGATCAGATATCACCTGAGGGGCAGGGAGTTGAGGTAAGGAACCTCAGCAGATTTGGAGGATGATCAGATACTGAGGGCGTGTGTGTGTGTGTGTGTGTGGTGGTGGGGGGGGTGTCTGGTTAAACTGACTTAAAAGGGTTCTTACAAAAACTGGATTTTATAAGGAAGTGCACAGATGGGCATAGGAGAAGGTTCAGGAACCTGATTAAAGTTTGGTCAAGCAAAGGATCTTTCTAGTTGGCTGCTATAAGTAATGTACATTTTCCACATGTCTAAAAGCATTTATTCACTCATGTCAGCAAGCTTTTATTGACTTCCTGTGTGCCAAGGTCTGTGCTAAGTAGGTAGGGATAAGAATGTTGATAGACAAGTAAACCGGCAAATCCAGTAAAGGTACAGTAAGTTGTGTGAAAGGAGAACTGTTTCTGAAGTAGATGGACAGGCTAAAGCTAACACAATTTGGACAGGAGAGGAGAAGATATCGTGAAGATATCTAAAATACCCCCAAATTCTCTAGGAAATGTATTCTCCCTAGAGTAGTGAACTCCCAGGATAAAGTACCGGTAATTAAAATGTTATAGCATTTTAACATCATCTCTCATTTGTAAAATGAGTATTCCGTTAGGGAGGTAGCAGTTAACTTCCATCATGCCCGGGCAATAAAAATACCTTTAGAGTTTCAAAACTCTATGAATATGAGTATATTACCTTACTTAAAGAAAATTCATCCTGAAATAAGAAATAACTTGTGCTGGGGAAGCTGGGATGGCTCAGTGGGTTAAGTGCTCGCTTTACAGCCCCAGGGACTGAGGATTAAATTCCTGTCTGGCCCGTGTGGACCTATGTGCTGAACTGGGGTGTGCCTCCCATGAGGGAAGCCCCCAGTTCGGTTCTTACCCCCTCTATCTCTTGATTTGGCCCCTGGCTCAAGGCATTGAGGGGGTGTGCCTCCCATGTGGGAGGCCCCCCGCTTGGTTCCTGCCTTGCAAGACCCCTGCCCACCTGTGTGGAATGAAAACCATATCGTGGGGAAGCTGGGATGGCTCAACTGGTTGAGCGCTCGCTTTGCAGCCCCGGAGGCTAGGGATCGAGTCCCGGCTCCAACCCATGCGGATCCGTATGCTGATATTGGGTGTGCCCCCAGTTCAGTTCTTGCCTGAGCCTATGCAGGAGGCTCCCGACCCAGTTCCTGCCCTGTACAGCCCCACACCCAGCTGTGGAGTGAAACTATGTGGAAAACTAATGCTGTCAACTATGGAGACTGCTCTGGGCCCTCCCCCTTCTCTCTGTCTCTCTCTGTCTCTTTCTCTGTCAAAAACAATAAAAATAAATCTTAAAAAAAAAAAGAAATAACTTGTGTTATAAAGTAATATATTATGGAAAAATTTCCCATTTTATTGGTGTATAATTGACTTATGTTAGTTTAAAGCATACAGCATAATAA
>PVKE010027225.1:0-21751 GCA_004027555.1 Craseonycteris thonglongyai | reverse complement strand
GGGGCCTGGATTCGATCCTCGGTCCCTAGGGCTGCAAAGTGAGTGCTTAACCCAAGCTCTCATGATGCCCTTGATCAGAAGAAGGTGCTGGACACCTGGTCTTTGTATCCCGCCCCCAACTGTAACACATCACACAGCAGTGCTCATGCTGAGTTCCCAGAGAGGCTGGAATATTGACTCTCTCTCCTGCCTTCTCATCCTAGTGTTTTGTGGACTGCAGAAAAACTCATTGTCTCTTACAATAAATGATTTCCTTTTGTTTAAAAATTTTCTATTCACTAGACCTGAGTAACTTAGCCCCTTGTAGACAGTAGGCATTCAGTGAATATTGGGTGATTAAAAAATGGGTGATGAAAGAGTAAATGGGATAATGGGCTCTTTCTTGGAGCCTATTAAAAGTCGAAGCAGATCAGCTTCCATAAAAATGGCTGTTCTCCTTATTTTTATTATTACTTTTTTTGTCACTCTCTGAGGTACAAGTAGCACTACCACACACAACTATGAAATGTAAAGAAAACTTTTTCTGTGTAGAAACAAGTAACTTTTCTTGTGTGGTCTTTGACTTATAGGCTATACCACTTTCTTAATTTTAGCAGAATAATCAAGAAAAATTACAACAGCTTTCTTTCCAGATTACTATAGAAATGAAAGTGAATGGAGCACCTATTATACACCAGGTCCTACTGTAAATGTTTTATATGATTTTTTAATCATCATAACAATCTTTTAGGATAAACATTATTGTCTCTATTTTACAGATGAGAAAGCTGATGTTGAGAGTGAATAAGTACCTTACCAAAAGACTAATCTGCAGAGTGATAACCAGACCCAGGTCTGGCTAACTCCGAAGTATCTCTCTGATTTGAAGCCTGTCAAATGGCATCGTGTCTGAAGCTGGGGGTAGGGAATGGTATGGGATGTATGTCTATGTAACTGACCACTCTTTGGGATTACAAACTCAAGTAAATTTACCAATAAAACACATCTATCCACTTCATTATGCAATAGCAGGCTGTGTACATTGAGTTTGAGATACAATAGAAGGAAAGCATTAGTTCCTAGCAATAAAGAGAGAAACTCTGGTGCTAGACTGCTGGTGTGAATTCATGCTTGCTTGCTGTGTGTCTTGGGGCAAGTGGCTGAATCCCTCTGTATTCAGTGTCTTCACCTGAAAAACAGGTGATAATAACAAACGAAACAATCTATAATAATAAAGCCTACCTTTTGGGGTTGTTCGATTCTGATTCCTGATCTGTGATTTAAGTTAGAGGGTCTCTGCCAGTTTTCCAGTGCTGGATAAGCCAGAATCTCCTTACCTACTTAGTTCAGTGCTTCTGGTGTTTTTGCCTTTTTTTGGACTCCAATATACCACTGCTCATTCCAGGCTCTGCCGCAGGATGGAGGCATGTGGTCATGAATCTAAAGTATCCTTTTGCTCATGCACTTCTTCCCCCAAGAAGTGATGAAAGTTTGCTTCAGCTCTAATAGTAGTGTAGTTTATGTATACACCCTGCTATATAAATTGCAGTCAATTACTTAAGGTTAGCAATTGGAATCCCTGGTAGTAAAGAAGCTAGCCATTTGTAAGTCATTTGTAGTAATCTTTAGTAACCGATAATTAAACACTAATTAGCTCATTTGCTTGGTGTTGTTTTTACTTAGGAAGACATTTAATGAGTTAATCACAGAAAAACAATTGAATAGTAATTAAATGCCAATTAAAGGGATTTATATGTAAGCGAAATCTATTGGTTAAATAATAATGTTTAAAATGAACACAATGAACTAAATGATTTAAGGTAATGTGATAAGAATTGTCCTATCCCTTATACGCTGATATTCATGCTGCATTAATTTTGCTTGGTGTACCAAAGAACAACAAATCTCAGGTTATCAGAGTTTCTCAGCCTCAGCTCTACTGATGTCTTGAGCCTGGAAATTCTTTGTTATGGGGGTCTGTCCTATGCATTGTGAAGGTTTAGCAGCTTACTAATCCTGCAAACAGTGAATGCCAGGGGTACTCTCCCATTTATGACAACAAAAATGCCCTCTGGGGTGCGGATGGGGGAAAACGTGCCCCGGTTGAGAATCACTGGGTTATATTAAATACCTCTCCCTATTTTATTTTCAACGTTATTTTGTTTTCACAAATTATCTGAACCTGATCTTTTTTTCCCCTAAGTTTGTTGTACTATCTGTAGACTTCACAGACTAAATATTAATGTGTTGTGAAAAATGAACTATTACGCTGGTAAGAGCCCTGAATTTGGTATCTGAAGACTTTGACTCATAGTAAGCATCCCACTTACACAACGCATGACCTTCCGTAAACAATGTTGCAGCTTTCAATATTAGTTTCCTCACCAATATAACAATGATAAGAGAATCATTTCTGGTTTTGAAATAGGGTTCTAGGACTTTGAAGGCAAAAAAAAAAAAATGCATTGCAATATGATGTTTAACTTTTAATGACAAAGATAATCTAAAACCTTCCCTGATCCATTATATACATAGTGTTTTAATTTAAATACTATATTTACTGAGTGATTTCTATGTGCCAGGTACTTTTTAAGGCTCTGGGGATACAGCAAAGAACAAAACAGACAAATTTATGTAGTATTAGTGTGTGACAGAGTATGGAGACAAATAAGCAGAGAGCAGGGATGGCAAATTCAGTTGTAAGTAGGGCGGTCTAAAAGTTCCCACTTAGAAGAAACCCTGGAAATCCAGTCCCCATGTTGTAAGGAAGCTCTGGCTATTTGGAGAGGCTGTATGTGGGTGTTCCAGCCAAAAATCCCAGCTCAGACCTCAGGCAATAAACCCAAAGTTGACTGCCAATCATGAGTGGACAAGTATTTAGATGAGTCTAGCCCTCAGCCTTCAAGTCTTCCAGTTGTAGCTCAAGACATCATGGAGCAGAAATAATCTATCCCATATATGTCCTGCCTGACCCCCAGAAACCATGAGGGGCAATAAATGATCATTAATGTTTAAAGGTCATAGGTTTTGGGAGTATTTGATACACAGCAATATCTAACACAGGTTAATTTTTTAAAGACTTCTGTATCTGTTCCTTTTATTTCTCTTTAAACTTTCACTGTAATTCATGTTTGTTCCTGTGCTCCTTCTAGTTTAGTACAGGTAGTCCTCATTTCTGAAGTGATTTTTAGCAATTTATTTCAAAGATTTTCTTGAGTTCCATCATCTTATTGTACCTATTTTTATTTATGTTGTACTTCCAAGTCCTCCATCCTTAATGTCTTTTAGCTTACTTTGAAAGAGGAGGTCGCAGTTTTGATGTGTGCTGTGAACATTTCTTTCTGGTGTATTCTCATTATTTGCAGGGGTGTTCTTTTGTCTGCTTCTCTGTTTTGCTTATGAGAACTTTGTACAACTCTCTTCCTCCATCCTTGTTGCTGACTTTTATGTGAAACTAGATTTTTTGCATGTTTAAGTGAAAGGGTTAAGTTGAAGTAGCGCTTCTAATGATGTGTCTCCAGAGCTCCTTCCTCAATTCCTTTTCTCAAACTGAAATGTGGTCCATTGTGAGAGCCGCTTTCTCTCTGGTACTGCCCCAACTTCATCAGTGTCTTTTTTCTCCTGTGTACCTGGTGTCTCTGCCCTGTTCCATTGAGGCTCTCCTTCCAGAATTTTCTTCTCAGTGTGGGGCTTCATCCTGGAAGGATTTATTAGTTTTGAGAGTTCATGAGGTCCATATAATTTTTCTTGGCACGTTCATACCTATCCACAAATTCCTTATACCCAGATGACGTACAAAGTGTGTTTAAACCCCTCTCAAGGGTGGTTGCTGTCCTCAGTCAGCCTGAATTGTGTGTCCTCCATGGAGTCCCTGCTCACAATCTTGGGGCTCTCCTGTTCCCCGGTGCCTAGTATGTGTCCTCTACTTCATCCTGCCTAGATGCTCCTATCGTAACAGCCCTTTCGCTCTAAGCGATCCTTTCCTACCTCTTTATATTTTGTGACTCGTGGTAATACCTTTGTTACAAGGTATTAAAGGTAATACCTTTATTACCTTTGTGGTAATAGTTTTGTTGTGGGTATTATCTGTGATTTTATTTTGTTATTTTAATAGGGGACAATCATACTAGTATATGGTCACCATTATTGATGGTACCAGTATTCCATCTATGTCATCTATCTATCTATCTATCTATCTATCTATCTATCTATCTATCTATCTATCTATCTATCTACCTACCTACCTATCTATCTATCTTGGTTGTACATTGGAATTGCATGAGGGAATTTATTATTTATATATTTATCACCATATATTTGATACCTCTCCCTCCTCTACCACTTCCCTGCTCCCTTACCCTCTGACAACCACTAAACTGTTGTCTGTGTTTATGAATTTTTGTTTCTTTGTTTGCTGGTCTTGTACCTTTGCCATCTATGCATTTTAGTCTCACTCTCTTGTATGTGTTTCTGAGGTTATATAAGCCTGAGAACCTCTTGTTGATAAAGAGAGGATATAAATACATTTAGGAAAGAGATGTGGGACATGCCACCTCTGCCCTCTTCACTGTCAGCCTCCAGGGAGGTGGCAGTCAATGAGTTATCATCTTTCTAAATGTTGCCCATGACAGCGCCCTGTCCATAAAAGTTCCTATCTTAGAAACTCGTCTAAGGAAATTTTAGATTTTCTAACCTGAAGAAATACCAAGTATCTTCCCGTGACACAATCTCTTATAGACATATCACACTTTGCCAGTAGTCCCTCTCAAGCCTTTAGAAACCTGAAAACTACTCGGAATGTGGAGGGATGGAGCAGAAGTAAGGTAAAGGAACATGGTGGAGATTGTGCTGGTTCTTGAGTCACATTCCTTTTCACAAGAGCCACATACTGAAAAGTTCCTTCTGCATATTGATGTTTGCCCACTGCTTTAACTTTTAATAGCTGGAAATGTTGGAGGAAACAGAATATCTCCCCCAAAAGCTGATTATGGGGGGAACCCTGGAGAAAATGAGCAGTAAATGTAATGGCATCAGCCCTGTCGTTAAGCCCTTTATCCTATGAATTCTCTTTCCAAAGGTAGGTGGAGTTGTTGGAGCTGAGCAGACTCAGTTGAAATCCAGTTGTTCCTGATTTCACCCTCTGTTTAAGGTGTTAAGGAAGATTAGACTTGAATTACATTTGGGAAAATAATCTCAACTATTATAAAGCAAATAAATCTTTAATGGTATTAAAAAGGCACTTCAAGGTTTGTTTGTTTTTTGGTTTTTTTCTTTCTTTTTTGTCCTTATCAAATCTTACTTTCTAAACAACATATTGCTGAGTTAAGTGTAAACCAATCTGTAGCATATGGCTTAATCTTCTCTCAAATCCCCTTTGGGCTTGAGGAATTAATTGACAAGCTTAGTGGCAAAGCTTCTTTGTAGTATTTGGAACCCCAAACTTGGGGCAGCATGACCGGATCATTGAAGGATGCCAATTTCAGTAATGCCTTCTCTGTCACCAAGTCTTATAGGGCTAATGGGAAAGCAGCCTTCATCTCTGACTACCTCGAGGTCTTGGGTCAAACTTTCCCCTCTGCCTTTATTTCTCTAAGCTTTGATTAGGAAATGAACATCAGTTAAGTTCAAAGCAAAGGGCCTGTTCTGTTGTCTCCTGTGAACAGAGGCAGTCACGTAAGGGCAAATGCAGAGACTGGGGAAACCGAAGGGGCCTTTTTCTTTTCTATCTAATCTTTCAGAAGTCCCATACATTCTAAGTATCCCACAGAGACTCACGATGAGAAAAAGGGGAATAGGTTTATGATTAATCCCCAAAGATTATTTCTTAAAGTTTCTCAGTGCAGGCACATGTTAAGATTCTTTTGTGTCTGCTGATGTTTAAGTAGGATGAACCAGCCGGCATGCAGGAAAGACGATGGGCTTAGAGGGTAGCAATATTGGAGTTCATGTCACATTTTTGCCTCGCACAAGTTAGGTGGCTGGTTACAAAAGCTGAGCTAAAATGCCAGGTGCATGGCAGAAGCTGTTAGGAACCCCGATGAGCTCTTGAGCCTGAGGCTGGCTGGGAGTGAGCTCTAGGGCTAGGAGGTTTCAGGCTAAGAAGGCGAAGTCAAATAAGCCAGTACCCTCTATTTAGGTTCCAGTCAATGTTATAGTTGCTTCAGACATGTTGAATGTCTATAATAATTAAGAATGATAGGACTTATACTGTCAGTCACTCCAAAACACTGCTGTCTCCTTTTAGTAACCTCACTCCTACCTCTTAAGACACAAATAACTGCCTCCTTGCTTTCAAAGAAATTTATTTTACTCTTAGCAAACCCTGCACACTTTCCCTATTAGCAGAAGAAAAAAAAGAAATTATTATCTATGCTGTGCATGTGGATAGTCAGAGACACAAGATTGTGCAACCAGCCCCTTTTAGTTACGGGTCTTAATCTCACAAGTATCCATTTCTTTATCTATACACGGGGGTGGCAACATGTACCTCATATTGCCAAATTTGCAGTATTGCAGTGACGGAGATAATAGTGCCATGAATGCCACATTATGGGAGTTCATCACGAGGCCTCTTTCAGTTTGCCATCTCTTGGTGTGTGAAGTGTTGCATGTCAACATGCGGATTACTATGTCCTAGAGGTGATCAGACAGGGTACTTGTGACATTCAGGTATGCTGTATGTGTGTAATTTGAATGAATGTTTTAGGAGTAGAAATGAATCTTGGAAGGTTATTCCCAAAAGCCCTTTAAAAGACATACCTATTAAAAGCCAGGTGCCCCTGAAACCTTAGCTGCTCTTCTGTGACACTCTTACGTATAGAAGTGGAAACTCCTTTCCCCAAATAACCACAAAATTCAATCAGTGTAATTACAGAAATTACAGCTGACTCATATTTTTTCTCCTGCTGTTTTATGTTGCCTTATTTTCTGTCACTCATGGCTTGATAGTTGTTTTATTACCTTCATAATATCTTGAGACATCAAACTTGAGATAATTACTTTCTAATTTGTAAAACAAACAAACAGGAAAAAACAAGTAGCAAGGAACATGGAGAATAATATTTCATGTACCCACTGTAGAAAATTAAGAAATGCAACCTTGACAAATTTCTTTTTACCTCTGATCTGTCTTTTAAATTGAAGACTCTCTATATCTCAATAACCCCATTAATTCTTCTTTACAGCAAAATTTGCATAAATCCTTCCACTCTATATGTTTTTATTACATAGAAAAACTGAAAACCAGTATATAATACTGTTTTGTAGTGTTAAATTTATGTAAATGTTCTGGAGCTCCCTGTGTCATTCAACAATGTTTTAGAGAGTGATTGATACATATTGATTGATCCATGCAGATCTAGTTAATTCACATTAGCTATTGAATTATATTTTATCATGTAATTGTACTGGGAAATTCTTTTATCTCTTATGATGTACATATGGAGTATTTCCAACTTTTTGCTATTTATTTGCCAAAATGTTTTAATAGTTTGATAACACATAGATTTATAAGACTGCAAGATAAAACATATTTTTGTGATATGTTGCAGAACCTTAAAGAAATAATCACTTTCAAGACAGAATTCTATAAGAAATGGTTTTGCCCACTTTAGAGCACCAGAATCTTGACTGTAATGAAATCAGGTAAGTATAATTTCATTTCATATCTGTGGTTCTGAAATTTTAATTTTTATCAGAATCACCCAACTCATGTGTTATAACAAGCCCTCTCATTTTTCCTTGCCTTATATTTCAGGAAACACTTTTTATAAGATCTAGGATTGAAATTGAGCATGCATTTGCATAAACTAATTTCTATGGTCTTTAGAAACCTGCGGTGTTGAGAGGTTATTTGCCCAAAAATCTTTCATTCTGAAGACATAAGCAACACTGACACATTTTCAGCGTCTACTGTGTTCCAGTCCAATGCTAGGCACTTTCCTACACATCATTTAAAAAACAATCTTCAGTGATCCTTGAAGGTTCATTTTATGGATGGAGACACCGAGTTTCAGAGATAATGACCCCAAATTGTATAGCTAGTGACCAACAGTCTGAGACTTGAACCTCCCTCCATTTGATTTTAAAATCCTATTGTCTCTATTCTACAAGATCATGTATCCTGGTAAGGAGGTAGAACAATACCAGCATTAGCATCTGAAGCTTATACACTAAAACATAGAGTCACTTAATCTGCATAAATGTATTTGAGCTTCCATCATGCTGTCCATTTTGTGCAATTACCATGAGGGTTTATTAACAAATAAAAACATTCGGTACCCATGAGGAGCTTGTGACCTACTGGAGAAGAAAAGGTAAAGACTGGAATAGAAGACTGCACTTGAAACTGACTTTGTGCAGAGTTGGGGGGGGGGGGACGGCGTGAGTTAGAGAAGGAAAGCTGACTTGGAGGTGCATAACGGGCCACCCTGGGAGCATGGTGGCATTGACTCGGGCAGGAAGCAAGCAGCAAAGGATTCTGATGGCTAGAATTGTGTGAGCCAAAGCTTGGGGACTGGGACTACAGATGGCCCATATCAACTGTTGCAAAGGATGCACGTTAGAGACATGTTCCTGATGTCACTCGCAGCAAAGTTGATAGAAAACCTAAAACATGTGACTCCCGTCTTGGGGCTCCTTTTACTTTTATACCTCTTGCCTCAGCCCTTCTCAAATGACAGCACAGTTATGCCATGTCTGCATATGATGATTCAGTCAACAACCAACTGCGTATATGATGGTTATCTCATAAGATCATAATGGAGCTGAAAAAGTCCTGTTGCCTAGTGATGTTGCAGCCATTGTAATATTGTGGCACAATGCTACTCAGGTGTTTGTGGTGATGCTGGTGTAAACAAGTCTACCACTCGGCTAGTCATTTAAATGTGCAGCACATACAATTACAGTAGTAGGCTATACCATCCAGGTTTGTGTAAGTCCACACCGTGACGCTCACACAACAAGGACACATTTCTCATAACACATTCTCATTGTTCAGTGATACACGACTATAGTCCATCTAATTCATCAGGACACACACAAGGCATGTAATAGAAAGCCAATGTCTTGGGGAAACCAGAAGGAGGTGTCTAAGCAAAGCAAATTAAATATCTCTGTTGACTAAAGATAGAAAAAGCCAGCCAAGGTGAAAGAAACCTCAAGCATGCTGGCTATTTAATTACTAAAAAGGCCCGTGGTATTATCAGCTGTCCAGAGGGGTTATTTGAAAGCTAGAGTTGTGTGTTCTAATGTGAGAGTTATAGAATAATCTGAGAGCCAGCTGACTTTGGGAAAGTGTGAGTCTAAAATGTACAGCCAGTTTCTTTCTCAATTTTCACTCTTAAAAGAAAAAAAAAAAGCTTAAATCAAGGCAAAGGAAATGCTCTAAGTCTTCTCCAGGGGCAATAGCTGCTATTTAGCATGCTCATGCCTAGAACCCCAGTGCTATTAGACTCCTGTGCCCATTCCTTCCTGTCCCTACTCAGTCCTACCCCAACTCTGACTTTTCTTCTCAGTGCATTGGAAAATTAGGGTTTTGAATGTTAGAGTCAAATTGAACTACTTAGAGTATTGTTTTCATCCCTTCCTCACTGGTAGAGAAGTAAAGTAAGCTTTCTGAGTGATATATTCTTATCTGTAACTTCAGGATATTATCTACTCCTAGAATTACTGTCCAGTACCCTAAGCCTAAGTGAAGGTGTTATTGTTATGCTCAGAAAACAAAAGCTAAGGCATCTTACCACTCACTCATTCTCACCGAAAGAACTTCTACATTTAAAACATGTACTTTAGGAAAAAGAAAATTGAATAAATGCTGCTCAAAGAAATCAGTAAAGATGTAGATAAGTCATAAATAACCTCTAATGGTGGTGGAGTTGATATGAATTAAACAAAACTAAAATACTGGTCAAAAATGACTTTTAAATTGGGAGGTATGTTATTAATGTTTAAACACTCCACAGTTCTTCACTGTTTAGAAAATGTATAGAAATATTGATTGACTTTTGACTTTAAGTAAAATTTCAGGGCTTGCCCTCTAAATGAATTAGAATAGGATCTTTAAGTTTTCAGACAGTAGAGGGAATAAAAGAATAAAAGAAACTTGATCAATAAAATAAAAGTTACAAAAGGAGTTTCAAAAGAATAGTAAAAGAGTAGAAATATCAGATAAATAGAAACTACAAAATAAAGTAATAGAAATAAATCAAAATGTACAAATTATCACAATAAATATATGGAGATTGAACTTAATAGCTAGCACTGAGATTGTCAAAGTGAAATAAAGTAATCTAGATGTATGTTACAAGGAGCCCCCTTAAACTTAACAATATAAAGAGGTTGAAAATAAAAGAATGGGAAAAGGCATAGCTGGAAATTACTAACAGAAAGAAAGCTGGTGTAGCTATAATAATATTAAACAAAATATACTCTAGGTCAGAAAATAACACTAGGAATCATAATAAAAAAAGGAAATATTCTTTAGGAAGATGTAGCAATTGTAAACTTGTTTACAATTAATAACATAACCTCAAAAAGTATGTAAAGCAGAATTACAGGGAAAAGTTAAATTGACAAACATAGAAGGCCATTTTAATATATGTCTCTTTGTAATTGGTGGGTTAAGAGAACAAAACATTCAAAAGGATAGATATAGAATAAAAAATTAAATGTAATATAATGGAAAAAATGAACTATGTCCAGCATTTAGAGCATGCATACGCTCTTAAAGCACTTGCAGGGCATTTACAGAAATGTATTAGGCCACAAAGCAATAACTTACCTGCTTTTTGTCTGGAGAGATTAATTTGCATTCCCTAGTATTATATATGTAAATAGAATCATACAATACAAATTCTTTTTGTTTTCTTCTTTGGCCTGAGTTTTCTCACTCAGTATTATTATTTTGGGGATACTTAGATGGCTCAGTAGGTTAAGTGCTACCCTTGCAGCCCCAGGGTTTGAGGATCAAATCCCATCCCTGGCCCGTATGGACCCATATGCTGAACTGGGGTGGTGTTTCCCGTGTGGAGGCCCCCAGTTTGGTTCTCACTGGGCCGAGCTTCCAATGTGGGAGGCCCCCGATTCAGACCCCAGCTCAAGGGGACATGCCTCCTATGTGGGAGACCATGGCCCATTTTTGGTCTGTGCGCCCCCTCCCCACCAGTGTCGAATGAAACTATATCAAAAACTGATGCCATACAACTATGGAGACTGCTCTGGGTTCTCCCCCTTCTCTCTGTCTCTGTCTGTCTCTCTCGCTGTCAAAACAATAAAAAGATCTTTTAAAAAATTGTTATTTTGAAATTTATCCATGTTGCTGCATATATCAATAGTTTATTTTTTTATTGCTCAATAGTATCCATAATTCTATTTATTCGTTCAACCATTAATGGACATTGGATTTTTCCAGTTTTTGTCAATTATAAATCAAGCTGCTATGAACATTCATGTACAAATGTTTATGGGAACATATGCTCTCATTCCCATTAGAGAAATACCTAGGAGTAGAAACATTGAGCTGTGTACTAGAGGCATGTTTAACTTTCTGCAAGCTGCCAAACTGTTTTATGAAGTGATTGTCCCATTTTCCATTCCCGCCAATGGTGTAGGGCACTGCTGGGTGCTCTGTATCTTCACCCAAAATGGGTAAGTTCAGGAATTTGACTTTTAGACATTCTAGGAGTTGTATCTCATTGGGTTTGAATTTGCATTTTCCTGATGACTAATGATGTTGAACATCTTTTCTCATGCTTATTTCTAGATAGTTTTTGGTTATGTGTCTGTTCAAATTTTTGCCTATATATTATTGGGTTGTTTTTTTCTTGAGTGATAGAAGTTCATTATATGTCCTAAATACAAGCTCACTGTTGCAGAATTTTCTTACAAAGATTTTTTTTCTCAGTTTGTGTCTTATTATTTTTGTTGGTTTTTGTTGTTGTTTTCATTTTTATAGCAACGTGTTTTGAAGAGCTAAACTTTTGATGAAATTGAATTTATTTTTGTTGTTGTTATTGTTGTTTTATAGTTTGGGCTTTTTGTATTTTTTAAGATAATCTGTTTCAAGCCCAAAGCATTAAGATTTTCTCCTGTTTTCTCCTAGGTGTTTTATAGTTTTAGCCTTTTAATTTAGTTCTGTGATCTATTTGAAGTTAAATTTTGTACTTTGTGTGAGATAAGGGTGAAGGCTTATTTTTTGCTTGTGGCTATTCAGTTGTTCCAGCACCATTTGCTGTGAAGGGTATCCCCTCTCTCATTGAAATGCTTTTACACCTTTTTGAAAATTCCATTGACACCTCTCTCTCTGTCTGTCTCTCTCTTTCTCACTGTAGCTTCATAATAAGATTTGAAATCAGGTATTGTACATCCTTCAACTTTCTTCCTCTTTTTCAAAATTTTACCCATTCTATGTCTTTTGCATTTCCATATAACTGATAATTTTGTCAATTTTTATAAAAAAAAACCTAGGATTTTGATTGGCATAGAATTGATAGATCAATTTGGGTAGAATTGACATCTTAATAATACTGAATCATCCAATCTATGAACACAAACTATATCTCCATCTATCTAGGTCTTTCATTTTTCTCAACAATGTTTTGTAGTTTTCAGTTTGCATATATTTTGATAAATTTGCTAATGACATTACATTTATCATTAAGTATTTTGTATATTATTTTATGCTATTGTAAATAGTGTTTTTGGTTTCCATTTTTCACTGCTTGTTGCTAGTTTATAGAAATAAGATTGAGTTTTCTTTTTTATTATGTTTTTATCCTGAAATTTTTCTATTGTTAATTCTAGCATTTATTTATTTATTTATTTATTTATTTAGATTCTGTATGACTTTCTACATAGGCAAACATAGCAGCTGCAAATAAAGACAATTCTAATTCTTTCATTTCTATCTAAATGCCTTTTGTTTCTTTTCTTGACAATGTGTCAACTAGAACCTTTGGTAAAACGAGTAAAAGAGTGAGTATAGATACCCTTTGCCCTGTTCTTGATATTAGGGGAAAAGCATTCTATATTTTAACATTAAGTATGACAACAGCTACAGGTTTTTCATACATGCCCTTTATCAGGTTGGAAGAAGTACCATTTATTTCTAGTTTTTATTAGGAATGAATGTGGCAATTTATCAAATGCTTTTTCTATATCCAGATGATCATGGTCTTTGTTTTTAGTTTGCTAATATGGTTAATTGCATTAATCAACTTAAAAATATAATATTAAACCTACCTTATATTTCATTATGCATTTTTCTTTTAAAATATTGTTAGATTTGATTTAACACTATAAGATTTATTTAGTTATTTATTTATTTTTGGTATATTTCATGAGATACATTGGCTTAGAGCTTTCTTTTCTTCTAATGTCTTTGATTTTGGTATAAAGATAATTCTGGCTTCATAAAATAAATGAGGAAGTATCCTCATGTATTCAGTTATCTGGAAAATTTGTATAGAATGTATGGTTTTCTTTTGAAATGTTTTGTAGAATTCACCAATGAAACCATCTGAGCATTGAAGTCCTTTTGTGGAAATGTTTTAAACTGCAAATTCAATGTCTTTCATAAGTATAGGGATGTACATGTACAGATTATCTAATTATTCTTGAATGAGTTGTACTTATTTGTGTCTTTAAGAAATTTGTCCATTTAATCTAATTCATCAAGTTTCTAGGCATAAAGTTCATAACATTTCCTTATCATACTTTTATTTTTATGTTTTCAGATTTATTTTATTGTTTTAAGAGGAGAGAGACAGAAGGGGGAGGGCCCAGAGCAGTCTTCATAGTTGTACATCATTAGTTGTGATATGGTTTCATTCCACACAAGTAGATGTGGAACTGCGTGGGGTTGGAACTGAACCAGGGGCCTCCTGCATGGGAAGTGAGTACCTTCCCCACTGAGCCATTTCAGAGGTTATCAGTTGCCCTGCTGTTTAACTTGTAGGTTTCCATGGGCCAGGGCTGGGAAATAAACCAGGACCTTGCGATTATGAGGCTAGGTCTCAACCACTGAGCTATCTTGTCTTTTCTCCCTTATCGTTCTTTCAATATCTGTTGGGATTTGTAGTTATATCTCCTCTCTCTTTCAGGTTGTAGCTTCATTCTTTGGTCTAACTAGAGGTTTGTCATTTCTATTTACATACCTGAAGAATTAGATCTCAGTCTTATTAATTCTTACTATTGCATTTATGTTTTCTGTTTCATTGATTTCTACTTGATCTTTATTGTTATTATTTTTTTGCCTGCTCACTTGGGATTTAATTTTGTCTTCTCACTGATTTTGCTATTTTGTTTTTATTTTTACAGAGTTCAAAATACTTTCCAATTTTTCTTTTGACTTTTCTTTTTCTTGGAATGCAGCTAAATTATATAGAAATTAATTCCTTCTGTGCTTGCTTTTAAACTTTTTAAGGTGGAATCAAGGCAACCTTTAGTCTATGGCTTATCTTTCTCCACTACTGACCTATATACTTCTGAATACTCTACCTAATGTCCAACGCATTACAAGGTTCTTCAACTCTGCCTGGTGGGAACACAAACTATTCTTGGTTCTGTGGGAGCTCTGGAAACTGCTCCCTGGAGTCCTTTGGAATGTTTCCTTCCCTGACTTTGACTTGTTTCCTTACTTGCACACACTATTAAGTTCTCAGTGGAAGCCTCAGAGGAACTCCTATAGATCTCCAGAGCTTTCCGCTGTGTAACTTCCTTCTCTTCTTGGTACTTTGCTCTAAGAACTCTTGCAACCTTGATCTCTCTGGACACATATATGCTCTTTTCTCAGGAGTCTGGAAACTCCACAGGTAGTAAGCTGGAGTGAATATACGGCACAACTTATTTCTTTCCCTTTTCTCAGGGATCATTTTCCTATGCTTTTAACGTATGCTGTCCCAAAAGCCTTTCTATGTATTTTACCCAGTTTCTAAGTTATTTCAATTAGGAATCGATACACTCACTCTTCATTTTTTTTTTTTTTATTGAAGGCAAACAGTAAAGCTTATTAAGTAAAAGTAGAGAAAATACACTTTTTGGAGCTAGAAGCAGTCCGAAGCAAGCAATAGTGAATCAGAGGCAGATCACAAAGGGCAGAGCAGTTTCTTTTGAGTGAAGAGGGAGTAGCTAGTTTTCTTGTCCGTGGTATTCTGTTATTTGTGCTTACTACATTCCTGCCCAGAATGGTCCCTATGACTGCAACAGACTTTCCTATATATCTATGTGATATTCTATCTATTCTGACTCACTAATCTTTTCTGTGATTATGAAAATCTTGGTCAATTCTAGGCTAAGCTGTAATGAATGGCATGTACAAAAACCAATAGGATCACTGTATCCATTCTACTGAGATATAAATAGGGCTTCATTTTTTTCCCACAGCTAAACTTGACAAGGTATGTATGGACACCTCTACTTAACACACCCAAAAATGCTCCACAGTAGACTTGGCTTTTTTCATTTATGTCATTGGTGTTGGTTAGATAAGTATCTTTCCTTCTGGAATCTGAGATCAGTCACTCTTCATTTTGCCATGCAGTTATTTTCTTAAAAATCGAAATGACTTTAGGTTTAATTGATGGAAATAAACTGGACGGAATGTCTGAGGTAAATAGTTTCACAGTGGTTGGGACTGGTTAGGCAGCAGTCAAAATTTTATGTTAATTATACATCTGAAGAAATTCACCAGTAACCTAGTCTATAGCCAGAAGATATGATTAGAGTGGAAATGTGTTTAGAGTGGGTGATGATAACTGTCTTCAAGAATTTATTCTCTACATAGCAGTCAGAATGATTCTGTTAAATCAGGAATCAAACCATTATCACTAACTTCCCAAGACACTCCCCTGGTTTTTCATTATATTAGAATGAAATCTAAATTCTACACAAAAGCCTGCAACGCCCTGGCAAGATCCAACTTTCTTATTTTCTCTCGCAACAGTCTATCCTACTTCCTCTAAGCTTCACTAATGCCGACCTTCTTGCTGTTCTTCAAAAATATTAGGCTCACTACTACCTTAGAGCCTTAATCCTTGCTCTTCCTTCTACCTGGATGATCTTTCTTCATATCTATCCAAGGTCAGCTGTAAAAAAAAATATCAAAAAAATCATTCCTATTACTATTCAAATCTTACCTCTTTAGTGAACTCATCTTTAACTATATTTCAATAGCCAACCACCACCCTATATTGTTTCAGAGCACTCACCACTATTTTTCTCTGATTATATTTTATATTTACTTATTTACTTATGTGTCACTATCTTTCCCCCAGTATGTAAACTTCACAAGGAAAGGGGCTCTGTTTGTCTTGTTTGCCCTTACATACTCAGTTTCTAGAACAGTATCTGGCATATATATTTATGTTCATTTAATGAGTGAAGAAACATAGAAGAGTAAACTCTTATCTGTCCTTCAGATATTAATTCTTTAATTACAATAGAGATAGATAAGAGAGTGATCATTATTGAGCACTTATTAAGCACAAGTCACTTTACATATATCATCTCATTGAATAGGGACAAAAATAAAATTATTTTATAGATAACAGGTAAAGTTCAGAAGGGTTATGCTCCTTTGTCTAGTTAATAGAGGAGCAGGGATGTACATCTCAGTCTGATCTTTCTATCATATTCCAGTATAGATCCTCGGCATAATCAATAGAACACTAATTAATTCATTAATTTCATTTAAAGGGGGTCAGTCCTAATTAGTCATATGGTATACTGTGTGGGACAAAACAATTAATGGTTTTGCTTTGTGGTGGTTGTCTCAATGAAGGTGAAATAACTGTGCCCCAAATAGATAAAACATACACATTCCCTCCCTCATTGTTTATTGTACTTTCTCTCTCTTTTTTTCATCCTTTATAATCTCAAGACAGATTTAAAACACTGTCTCAAATTTCAAGAGACAGCCTAGGGACAAGTTGGTATAGCTAGTGGGAGATATTTGTAGTTGAGGTTAAAGACCTTTTTTCCTCTAGTGAGGTTGACAAGCATCCTGAGAAGAATGACTCTTCAAACCCTTTAGCTAAAACATTTGCAAAAAATCGACAAGCTCCGAATTTACTACTAGAGATAGCAGTAAACCAGTGGGTTTTCTTCAGGGTCAGGGTCCACAAGGACATAGCAAGTAACACAGCTATATGAGCACATGGGTTGTTTTCATAGGCAGAGTGGTGCCTGCTAGTGAGCTGAGTGACCATCACAAGAGCATTTGATCAGAAAAATGAGGAAGAAAGTTACATAAATATATAGGGCTAGGTAGGAGGTGCTTGGTGCTTGTTCAGAAATTTAACGTCCATTACCCATCCCACCAACTGTTTGTATGTGTGTGGGTTTTTTTTTAATATCATTTAATTAGCTTTTGCATAATGACTTCTCTGTGATTACGTGTTATCCTGGTGGCACTGCAAAACAATATTGTCTTCTCTCCTCATCCAAGAAGCGTGCATATATTCTAATGCTGACTAATTTAGTTCTCTCTTGTAATATTGGTGATACTATGAAAACATAGAAAAATACTTAGATCTTCTTTATTCTAGTATGAACGAGAATGATTTGATTGGCTGCTTTAGTGAACGTGGTCCTGCTACAGTGAACTTCTCAGAGCCTGGTTCTCCAGCCTTTTGATTGATGATGTTGGCTATCCAAGATTTTTCCAGTGATAATCGTGTTCTCTTTAAGTTTGTCAGAGTTCATTTCTATTGCTTATAATTAAAGCTGTATGCAGTCTATCTTTGAATATGTATTGGATGTCAAAAGTATCTTCCTAATAGTGACACAAAAATAAATGGAACAGGGAAATAAGTTAATATGGCACAGTAAGGAGTTGCTTTATATGGTAGTTGGTAGACACTCGAGTGCTGCTTTGACCTTTCCCTAAGCTCATGATTCTGGGTTCTTCAAACTTTATGTGTTCCCAGATCACAAAGCTTTGAGGTATTCATGAGTAAAAAGAAAACATTGTTATGTCTTTACTTCCTCTTATTTTAATTTCATGTATCCCTTTATATAAATTGTTCATTGATTTGATAGTTAACTGAAGTGGTAGAAACCTTGATCCAGATGCAAAAGATCATTCTCATACTCCTTGGAATTCAACTGACCTTTGTTGTATGATCTGGTTAAGCATCTTTTCTCCTTGGCCATCAGCTTGCCCTTAGATACACCTTTGAGAATAATGGAGCTTCCTTATTAAGAATGTGATTCATGCTATTTCATTTTCAGAAAGAACACAAAATCTTACCTCATGAATCTTACCTCAAATTCCAGAAATTTTATAAATTATCAGCAGTACTTTTCTTTTTCTTTTTCTTTTTTTTTTAATAGAATTCATTTAGGGACATTCAAATTCCCAGCATACCAAAAGAAATTCAAAAGTTCAATGTACTGGGTTGTTTCTCATCAAATCTTGTCTAGGTATTTAATTAATTATAAGAATTGAACACAAAAATCTAGAAGTTTTTGTATTCTAGCTTAAATATGTGATGCCTATTGCTAGCACCTAAGTTTATATCTCAATGTAAAATGTCCCTAGAAGACAATGGAATCTAAGAAACACAAATCAGAAAGAAAGGAACGTGACTTACAGATGCAATGCTGAAAGACTTTGGTATAGTGTGTGGGATCTAGACACAAAGTTCTGGTAAGAGTGGGAAGTGAGCTGAATCAGGCAAGGATAAAGGCTGAGCAGTATATTTGGATATGGAGAGGAGGGAAATGGGAATGTCCTCTGATAGTCCTTTGAGGAAAGGGATGAAAAGAATAGCAGTTAAGTATCTAAGCAGAGGTTACTTTCTGAATTGATAGAGACTAGTTTGGAGAAGAAGTAGCATATGGGTAGAGTTTGGGAACAGCTTCTGTTTTGCAAAGGACTCTTAAAATTCCAGGGTGAGGGAGCCCAGGTTTACAAAGTTATTGACCATCGTACAAACTCAGCATGGAGATCCACATTCTGAGATCATGCTTTATTTCCAAACTTTAATAAGCCAGGGAACAAGAGAGAGCTAGAGAGTGTTCATCCAGTTTGGAATAGGACATGGGGTGGTTGGAGATGAGAAGTCATGAGGGAGTTGCTGGAGGGCATGGGACAAAGAAGAGGTGGTAGGAGTGATGATGGTGAGGGAGACAAGGAAAGATGGTGGGGGTGATGAAGGGGAAAATAGAAGTAAGTAGAGGTAATGGTGAATGTGAGAGGGGACTTGAGGTGGTAGTGGTAACAGCATAGGATACAGATATTGTACTTAGAAAAATGGGACAATTATTTTACATCTTATACCTACTGTGATTGGCATGTTATACCCTGTGGATAGAGTTCTTCAATAGAGTCAACGAAAAGATTCTAGATAAGGAAGAATCAGAGGAATCCAGGAAAGGGCAGATGTATATGACCTCCAAAGAATTAAAATGGGTTTTTATTAAGTTACCTATAAAGATCAAATTAGGTGGGTTTACATTCTTTAAGTATTTATATGTCAGTCATTAAAGAAAAAAAAAAAAGCTTAGATAAAACTAGACATTGAAATGCTCCATGGTGAGACTTATTAGGAGTACCATATGTTAAAAAAAATGTATCCTTCAGTTAATACAAATTAGCTGGGCAAGAGTCAAGGAGACCAAGTGGTTTATCACTACTTTGGTAATTTTTTGAGAGAAACATATTTGGGGCAAAAATCATATTAAGTTTTGTCAGGTAAGTGACAGTAAGCAGTGGAAGTTATAATTTTTTACAAATATTTTTGTCTTTCACACAGGCCTTTTACTTATTGAATGTTTCTAATTGGACCTTTCTAATAATATTGTCAAAGAATGATAGAATTAAGAACCTCTTATTTGTGAATAAGGTAGGTGTCGTCCTGATACTCTGTCAAGAGGCAGGATGTGTCAGTTTTATTTACATCAATTCACCATCTCTTTGAAAAGTAATTGACTCCTCTTCTCAGAAGCACACATCATCCAGCCTAGCTTCTACTTTCTAGCAGAGATTTGTCTGGCTTGCTCTTGCTATACTGAGTTGGGATTTCATCTTACTCCCTGGTGGCTGTTCATGACATTCTGAACTAATAGAGAACGTAAACACAACATCAACAATAACAGCAATTAACCCCTCCTTTACAAACAAACAAACAAATCCAAAAGTTTTATACTCTGCCATCAACCTGCACTATCACAAAGGTTTTTCAGTCAGTTGCTACCCTGGGTGTTTTGCTTGTGGAAATGTGATGTAAATTTGAAGGCCACTCACTACCTTTCAATCCTCAACTTCTTGTTCTCTTCCTTCCTCCACTTGCACCAAAGAAAATCCACCACAATTTGAATATGGAAAGATGTCTTCTTGAGATATTAGTATTTGGACAGGAGCAAGGCAGGTAGGTGTTCAGTTCCTGGCTAGTAGCAACCGCATTTGTCTGAGTTGGGGGTGGGGTAAAGTAGAGCCGGCAGCATGTTTTCTTTGTTTGTTCATATAGGATTTCATTTGATGAGTCAAAGTATGAGTAAACCATTAGCCTTATGGTTTAGTTTTTTAGGATAGTAGTATGTTTTTGACATTGCCTATATTTTCACAAGTAAATATCTATTTATTAGACAGAATATCATGAAAGTCTATTTCGAGACTGTTAGCCAGAGAAAATGTAAAGTATTGGTCAGATTGAAACAATGTGGGTGACAATGCTTTGGATAAATAATAAGCTCCAGTTCCTTGTTCAAAAATATAATAAAAATCATCTTCTCTTTACTCCCAAAAATGCATATCTGGTCATGCCTATGATCTTCTAATTTCCATTAATGGAATTCAGGAAGGGGATCACTTGATTTTAAGTATTAACACACACACACACACACACACACACACACACACACAATATTGAATTCTGAGCACATGAGAACTTTTAGTCTTTTATTCATAAATGATTAGCTAGCTTTCAATTAATTAATTAAAAACACATTTTTTATTAAATTTATTGAGGTGACATTGGTTAGTAAAAATTATATAGGTTTCAAGTGTACATTTTTATAATACATAATTTATATATTGCATTGTGTGTTCACCACTCAGAGTTAGCTCTCCTTCCATCACCATGTATTTGACCCCCTTTATCCCCTTCTACTTCTCCAGCACCCACTTCCCCTTTGGTAACCACTAAACTATTGTCTGTATATATAATGTTTTGTCTTGTTGCTTTCAGTTTTATATTCAGTGAAGTCATATGGTTCTCGACTTTTTCTGTCTGACTTGTTTTGCTTTGTATGATAATCTCAAGATCCATCCATGTTGTCACAAATGGCAGTATTACATCTTTTTCTCATGGCCTAGTAGCATTCCATTGTATATATGTGCTACATCTTTTTTATCCAATCAACTACTGAAGGACACTTGGGTGTTTCCATGTCTTAGCCACTGTGAATAATGCTGCAATGAAAATTAGCTACTTTTTTAAAATGCCAAATTATTAACATCCTTCTTATCAGAAAGCTTTGGGATGTGGTAGCTTCTCTCATGGGTGGTTGTATACTCAGCCTATATTATGTATTACACTCTCTTCTGCCAATATAATTCTGCCCTAAAAATGCTATATCCCAAAGCCTAGTGGAAACGTTTTTATGATTCCCTACTTTGTATTATAGTCTCCACTATACACTTTTTAAAGGTGAGAGAATACATAGTTGCCTTTAAGAGAAGCTTAGATTGTCTGTATTTTTAGGCAAATAGGATCAAAATAATTTAAATATCCTCAGGGAACCATGAGTTAACTTTTTGGAAATGCTAATT
>PVKE010027224.1:0-21755 GCA_004027555.1 Craseonycteris thonglongyai | reverse complement strand
GAGACTGCTCTGGGCCCTCCCCCTTCTCTCTGTCTCTCTCTGTCTCTCTGTCAAAAAACAATAAAAATCTTAAAATAAAATAAAAGATAATTGAAGTCATTTTAGGTCAGAGATCTTATTCCAAGGTCCATATTCTGAACCTTTAAAAAAAAATTTTGTGCCATTTTTCTGGAGAAAGTCTATCGATTTTGTAAGCTTCGGCAGGGTGCGGGGGTCCATGACCCAGAAGATTAAAAAGCACTGCCTTAGATCAGTACCAGAACCCACTAAGGCACTATTGGGAAAAGATTCTACACCCTTCTCCCTTGGATGTACAATATCGTCATAATCAATTATCAAGCATCCATTGATTAGGCTTGGGAAGACATTCTAGAGGAAATAGGCCTTATTCATCAAATAGCTTACCATCTAAATGAGGAGATGAGACTAACAAAACAAAATTATTGCACAGAGAAAATATGAATGGCAGCTTATGAGTATCTTATGAATGAGTTTTGCAGCGCTAAAGGGATTGTGGAAGAGAATGTAGGGTTATGGTCTCTGAGGGGGCTTATTGTGGAAGTGAGTCCTAAGCAGTCTTTCTACAAATGTGGCTTAAAAGAAACAGGCAGGGGAAATTCACTTTTGGAAATAGCATGTTCTTACACAAGGCAAGGAGGAAACTAGATGGAGACTACTGGCTTGTGTGGCCAGGTGGGACCAAACCAAAGTGCTGTCCTCTCTGGCCGGCAGCCTTGTAAATGAGGCGGTGAACTCAGACGAGGAAGTGTCAGGAGCTGGGCAGGCAGGGGGTTCGTATGTAGGCCCGTGTTGCGGGAGGTATCAGTACAGGATGAATGTTCTGTGTGGTTGGTGCTGATTGAGGATCCCCACCTCCGCCCCAGACATTTATGTGGCAGGAGCAATTTACTAGTACAGGATAGAGGTCTGAGACAAACTCATTCCTGTTTTAGCTGAAATATTTTCAAAACCAGGCTTTTATCATTATGTTCGTCTAGGTACAGCATGTTTTCATACATTTACTTTTAGGGTAGAAATCTGTGAGGCAGTAGAGATAAAATTGGTTCCTTTCTTTTCTCCTCAGAATCTTTGCTTCCTGATGACTGTGTGGTTCCTCCCTGTACTGGAAGACACTGGTCATGCTCTTTTTGCAATGGAAGGCATCAATAGAGGTATATTTTTATGGCTTGTTTTAAAGATTTATTTTGTTTTGAGAGGTGAGAGAGAGAGAGACAGGGGAGGCCCAGAGCGGTCTCCATAGTTGTACGTCATTAGTTGTGACATGGTTTCATTCCACACAAGTGGATGCGGGGCCATGCTGAGCGGGAACCCAACCAGGGGCCTCCTGCATGGGAGGGAGAACCTTCGCCCTTCTGCCCTTTCTTCGGTTACCAGTTGTGCTGCAGTTCAGCATAGCGTTTGCCCTAGACCTCGCAATTGCGAGGCAAGCACTCAACCTCTGAGCAATCCAGATATCTCCTATTTTTATGACTTTTAAAGAAGAACTTCAACTGGTTTAAAAAAAAAAACAAACTATTGAAGAAAACCTGTTTATCCAATGTAACAGGGAAGGGCTACATCCCTGTATTAGATTAGAGAAGGAATGTATGTTGCTGGGAGCTGTCTGGAATAAAATCCAGCCATAAATGCCTCTATTTTTCATACTACATGGCTGGATACTTTCTGGACAGCCCTCGTATGCGTTTCTTTCAATTAGTCCGAAAGAGAAAGGTGGCAGTTAAGCCCCTACCTTTGTGTGGTGTAGGCTGGCAGATGGGCAGCGGGTGACCCAGGTCCACTTCTGAGAGCCCATTATTCCTCGTTACGTCTTTTCTGCTGCCCAGTCCTACCCTGATTTGATGGAAGAACAGCCACAAATTAGAGTCCTGTTTACGTGACGTGGAGGCGCCTCAGTGCTGGGACTCTATTGGTGCATAGTGACAGACGCCACCGTTCTGACTGAGTGACTCAGTTTTCCAAGTGGCCGGAGGAGGGCTGGGGGAGCAGAAAGGTCGTGGAGACCTGTGTAGGGGGCAGGGAGACTCTGCCCAGGGCTCTGTTTACAGTGGTTGATAGCGATTTAAATGCCCTGAGGCAGTGCTAGGGGTGCATTTCGAGATCCATAGTAACATCAAGGTTTAGTGAGACACTGCAGAATTCTGTAGTGTAGATAGCAGGTATTTCTTAACTGTTCCTGTTAGTACTGCTGTGGGAAACGTAGATCTGTTTTGTGTGCTCAGTTAGTAAAATCAAATACATCTTTCTGAACTTTGTTTCTCAACCTTATTGCTATGTTACATGACATAGCCACACATATACACACACACACACAACACTTTAAATTGACACTTAGGGTTCTTACGTTTCTTTTGTCATTTCGGGAGTATCCTTACATGAATTACATGACGATGCAAACTTAACCTCAATGCCAAACATTAATCATTATTATATGTTTTTTTTTATTGTAATTTCTAGAAGAAACAGAAGATGACCAGTTAAGAAATGAGAATTCCTTGAACTGTAAGTACAGCTTATTTCAGAGACCTCTCTATGATCGGGAGGAAGTGAATGTTGACATTATTTGGTTGTCATAGCCGATATGGACTACAATTAGAGAGTAAATATAAAAAATTTATTCTGTTACCATGGCAACCCTGTGAGCTATTGCAAATGAAATGCTTTTATTTTCGTTAAATGTAGATCTTCGATCTTCTTGTGAAATAAAACAAAGCTTAGATTGTTGCTACCAAATTTACTTTCCAACTTTATTGGTTAGATCAGGGCTCCCCAACCCCCAGGGACCTCGGTTCTTACTAATAAAGTTAGGAACCAGGTCACACAGCATGAGGTGTGCTGTAGGCAAGGAAGAGGCTTCATCTGTATGTACAGCCGCTCCCCATTGCTCCCATTACCTCCTGAGCTCCACCTCCTGTCAGATCAGTGGCAGCATGAGATTAGTTGTATAGTTATTTCATTATATGGTACAATATAGTAATAATAGAAATAAAGTGCACAATAAATGTAATGCACTTGAATCATCCCCAAACCATCCTCCCCAACCTCATGCCTGGTCCATGGAAAAATTGTCTTCCACGGCACTGGTCCCTGGTACCAAAACGGTTGGGGACCACTGGGTTAGAATGTGTTTGAGAGCATTTTGTGAACACGTAGCTTTATGAGGGATTTGCCGCTGCTCCAACTGATATGTGATGAGGTCTGGGAGTTAGGGGTAGAGGTTATATTTAAATGTTAAAGGATTCTCCAGGAAAAGAGGTAAAACATGTAGACAAACTCATATTCTAAACTTGATATCTAGCTGACATTACAATAAACACATTGCACTTTTCCCCAAATGCCTAAATTATGAAATAAACACAGCTGCTATGATTTCAGTGTATATGTGTCTGCATTTGATAAGAATTGAATGCACATACATTTACCATATGTTTTCTCTCCATTTTAACTCTCGTTTCTAACAGTAGTCTGGTTCCCTTTCTTAACTCGAAATAGGCAGATACCCAGTAAAAATATTTTCATTTGTTTTAAACCTAGTCCTGTCTAAGAAAGAAGGAAAAGGAGTAAAGATTGGAGAGAAGAGTTTAGAGATTGGGAGGGGCTCCTAGAAAATAGGGGATAAATATCTCTCGGGAAGCCCAACAGGCCCCGAGGAACTCCTCAGACAAGAGGCAAAGAAATGCATTCATTTGTTCAACAGGTACTTACTTGTCCAGTGGCCTCAATTCAGACATTGGGCTCCAAGCAGGATCTATGGTGAAAACACACCTGCCCTCGAGGGGGTGATGTCAGGGAGGAGGTTAGGAAGGGAGATGGCCCAGTGTCACCAGTTCAGCAACAAGCAGGTGCTTCTGTCTGTCTGGTGTGGAAGCTCGTGCCGAGGACGCTTTCTGGGCCATACTTCTGATTTTTATTTTTACTTTTATTTTTTTAAAGACTAATTTTATTGTTTGAGAGAAGGTGAGGGGGGAAGGAGGGCCCAGAGCAGTCTCTGTACTTGTACATCATTGGTTGTGACATGGTTTTGTTCCACACAGGTGGACGGAGGGCCTATGGGACAGGAACCAAACCGGGCCTCCTGCACGGGAGGGCGAACCTTCGCCGCCATCCCAGCAGTTACCAGTTGTGCTCAGTTCAGCACATGGGTTTGCATGTGTCGGGGCTGTGATTCGATCCCTGGACCTCACCAGTTGTAAGGTAAGTGCTCAACCTGCTGAGCTATCCCAACATCCCTTTCTGATTTTTATGTTCAGCTTCCACATTCATGTGAAACTGCCCTCTGCACCTGGTCTTTTGTTCACAAAGCAGTCACCCCTAATTATCGACCTCTGTTGGGGGAGTTTTATGAGTGTTGTGCAGTGTACATGGTCTTTGCAAGCATGAAAATTGTAAGCACTGGGAACAGGCCTCCCCAGTTTGTGTTTGGCATAATGTACTGATCAGTGGGCTCCAAGGACTGAACAGAAATTTAGAAAGAGGGGAAGACAGGAGGAAGTGGCCTGCTCTGGCTGTGACTTGAAGGAGGTGGGGTAGTGGGCTGGCTGACTCTGACCTGAAACTTCCCCTCAGCCACAGTTTCTTCACCTGTTTAAAAAAATAGCTTTGTAATACCAAAGAGGTATTCAAAGAGGATTAAATGAAATAACTTATGCAAAGTACTTAGCATAGTGCCTGTGAAATAATGTGCTCTTTGGAAGGGTTAAGTTCCTTCCCCTAAATACCTCCTGGGCTTCAGCATTGTCTTTGAAATGCCCCTGGGCAAAACAGAAGTTGTGTTATCCTGGAGAACAAGTCCGTTGCTCAACAAACTTGTTAACGCATTTTCATGAGTTCTGGTGTTTATTATTGACTTCATAATGTAAATAGCTGAAGCTCAGAGGAACAGGATTTAGAGCAGGTGTAATTTAGAGACAGGAGGCTGGGCAATGTTGGGGGGACAGGACCAGGCAGGGTGTGGGTTGTGGGGACTGTGGAGTCCGGGATGTCAGGGGAATCGCTTAAATAGGGAAGTTGAGAGGAAACTCAAATCACCGTTCTGTTCTATCCAGACCCTTCGTGTCTGCTTACTGTTGAAGGCCCTGCTGGCCCCAAGGATTGTTGCCCTGGAAACTGGTTTGCTTAGTCTGTCCAACCATTTCTGATTAGTTGTCTGAATAATAAAAAATTCAACAAAAGAGGTAACAACTCAAACATTTATTATCTAATTTTGAACATATTTGCCACACACTAATATATTTTGTGAAAGAAAATAAGGCACAGAAAACTTGAGTAGCTTATTTTTTTAATTACATCAGGATAAAAGGGTAGGTAGGCCCTATATCCACTTATGTGTCTATGACTCCATTTCTAGAATTCTGAAATCCAAAAAGCTCTGAAAACCAAACGTCCTTTTGTTTCGTTTTGTTTCTTACCGTAAATGTTTGGCATTAAAACTAAGTTGGCAGCAAAACTTGACAGGTTAATTTACTCCTTTTTGGCCCCACTGTGTGATATGCATCAGTTGCACTGCAGAAATATTAATGATTGGTTACCGGGGTTGGCCCCAAACCTCACTTCGAATGTGAGGCTATACAAGCAAACAAATACACATGCTTTCTGAAGTCTGAAGCATGTCTGACCTCGAGTATTTCGGTAGAGGGTGTGGGACTTGCACTATGTAACAGATACCTTTTGTTCCCCCTCACCCCCACCCCAACCCATTTTAGTTTAGTTGTGCTTAACGAACTCAAATATGAGCATTTGTATCTGATAAACGTGAGTCCAGGGCTTGGCACTGAGTCAGTCCTTCTGGTTCCACAGGGAGCCTTGCCTGTCTTACCTGCCCCCACCCAACCTCCCCCTGCTTATCTCCTCCAGGTTCCCCTGGGGGCAGCTGCCTGATTCTGGGCCTGTTTGTTTCTTAAACAGGCTTTCAACGTGGCCTTTCTGTTGAGAGCCCTGCTTCCAGCCCCAAACCTTCCAGTTACTGACAGTTTAGGGGTTGTGCAGGGTGAGCTGCTTCTTGGCTTTCCATAATTCAGGATTTTCTTCTTTTTGTTTTGTTTTGTTTTGTTGTTGTTGAATTGACATTTGGCCTTTGCTCTCCAGTTTTAAAAATAAAGATGCTATCTTCTGATTGTTCATGTTTAAAAATCATAATAACCATCTTTTTTTCTCAACATTTTCTTAAATGTAAAAAAATAAAACCTTTACATTTTAGTGGGGCTTCAAAGGGGGAGTACAAGTTAAATATCTGTGTTTTCTCTGCCATCTTTATGGGAAATGGAGTGCTTTAAAATAGCTCAGTGTTTTCCTCTTATGGTCATTTCATACCGTTTTAGTTCCTTTTTACTGGACTGGTGGTCTCTCTGACTCCCAGAGGTCCTGCTTGCTCTCAGACTCGTTGAGCCCGTGAGACACTGGACTGGGCTTTGGCCTTGGGCGGGCGACTTCAGGAAGAGCTGGCCCGGAGGGTAGAAGCACAGCCTGCTTTGAGGGGCCTGTGGCACCCAGCAGATCCCTGTGGGTTTCCAGCGAACACGTGAGAATCCACACCAGGATGGCTGTAACCGCGGGCAGTATAAGGACGTAGCAGTGAGGATGGCGGGGCGGCGGCCGTAGGTGCTGAGACACCTTCGTGCTGCATCTGTGTGCACGCACTCGAGTTCCCGACGCTCCCAGTGCTCTTCCGCTTCTGTCTATATTGCCTGACCCCAATTTACGGGTGGAGATGGAGAGAAGTGGGTTGGGGCTACTCTCCCCACTCCCTCAAAGCTTATTCCCTTCAAATGCCGTGTGCAGTGGCAAAGAGTAGGTCATGCACACAGAAGACGGTGGCCCCACTGTGGTGCGGCACCAAGAAGAGCATGGGGGGTGGTGGTGGCAGAGGCAGTGGGGCAGAAGGAGCAGTCAGGCTGGTCCAGTGGGCATGGCTACTTGTCGGCAGACTCGCCCGTGTGAGCCTGTCCCGTTGTCATGCAGCCAAGCTGTTACCTGTCCCTCCTCCGCTAACCTCTGGCTTCCTGCAGCAGCCCCGGCTTCTTAGGGGAGATTATGAGGGAGGAGCCCTGAGCGAGCAGTGTGAGGGCTGAGACGGCCAGGGTCCTGCCTGCCTGACCCGGCCAGGGTCCTGCCTGCCTGACCCGATGGTGCCCACTGTGGCTGGAGGTGCTGGAGTAGCCAGAGCCCACCACCCAAAGGGCTGCCAGGCCATGTGACCTCTGTCCTCGCAGCTCGTGTCACTTCTGTATGTGACCAGATGCATAAATGTGTATCAGGCTGATTTACATTTTTGAGTAAATAATCAAGTTTTGGCAGGGGAAGGATCGACATAGGGTCAGAGAGTCCCTGTCCCTTTAAAAGGGCTTGGGCACGACTTCCCTTGGCTTCAGACTCCCTGCCGTGTGAGCGTGGGCTGGTGTGTAAGGTGCACTCCCGTCGCTGGTTGGGAGCTGCAGGCTTTCTGCTGGCACACCTCCTCCTTCCCCCTCGTCTTGCTAAACAGTAACCATCGGGGAAATCTGAATGTGTCTTCATTTTCCAAAAATGATTTATGGGATTCCTTTCTTTATCCGTCGTGGTGACGGTTTCTAGTGCAGCCAAGTGACGCGCTGGTCACTGCGCTGTCCTCTGCACTGGTCACTGCACTGGCCTCTGCGCTGGCCTCTGCGCTGGCCTCTGTGCTGGCCACTGCGCTGGTCACTGCGCTGGCCTCTGCGCTGGTCACTGCACGGGTCACTGCGCTGGTCACTGTGCTGGCCTCTGCGCTGGTCACTGCATGGGTCACTGTGCTGGCCTCTGCGCTGGTCACTGCACTGTCCTCTGCGCTGGTCACTGCACTGTCCTCTGTGCTGGTCACTGCGCTGGCCTCTGCGCTGGTCACTGCGCTGGCCTCTGCGCTGGCCACTGCGCTGGCCTCTGCACTGGTCACTGCGCTGTCCTCTGCGCTGGTCACTGCGCTGGCCTCTGCGCTGGTCACTGCACGGGTCACTGTGCTGGCCTCTGCGCTGGTCACTGCACTGTCCTCTGCGCTGGTCACTGCACTGGCCTCTGTGCTGGTCACTGCACTGGTCACTGCACTGGCCTCTGTGCTGGTCACTGCACTGGTCACTGCGCTGTTCCCCTCGTAACAGGAGGGACCGAGTCCGAGAGCTGAGAAGAGGGGTGCATGAACTGCGGGCACCGGGAATGTCCTCTGTGACTCAGGGGAGCCCGCCTGTGTGGATGCTGCTGCCTAGATGCCGCCAGGGTGGACGTGAACACAGCCCAGAGCGAGCTGGCACTCATCTGTCCTGTTGGCACTGATTCTGTGCCCACCACTGCTTAGCGGGCATCGTCACCATCTTTGTTCAGCCTTGATCTGTAGTAAGTTCCAAGCCCAGGTGCCTCTGCTGAGAAACTGCACATGGGGCGCCCGAGCCCCTTCTGGGTGTGGGGGGCGCCCGAGCCCCTTCTGGGTGTGGGGAGCTCTTACAGGCTCGTGGGAGGAAGCAGACACACAGCAGTAACTTTGAGCAGTCTGGCTTTGAGGAATAAGTTGTGGATGACAGCTTGTTGACAAGGTAAACATGGGGGTTCAGAGAAAGAAGTGTCTGGGGTCACTTCCAGGGACTGGACCATTTTCTCCTCCTTCAAACCAGCCCTCCCTGGGCCCCCCCACACCCGTCTCCAGCTGTGTCTGCTTTGCTGCTCTTGCCTCTTCAGAGGCACAGTCCTCAGATGGGGGCGTCTCCTGCTCCCAGGGCAATGGAGCCCCAAGGCCTCGCCAGCTGACGCTCAGGGCGCCCACTTCCCAGCGCGCACAGGGGGTGCGAGCCTTCCTGCTGCCCTGCCCCACCAGGCGCCCCTCCATGGGAGGGGGTCTCAGGTTTTCCCTAATACGCAGAGAAGCTCCTGAAATTCCAGTGACTTCTCAGAAGTGTTACACAAATAGCTTTCCTTCCATTTTTCAAGGGAGAGCAGCTCCCAGGGAAACCCCAAGGGGAAGGGGAAATTCTCAGCAGGAATCCTCCCTTCTTGGAGAGTCCCTTCCAAGGCTTCCTGTGAAGTCTCTGGGTTTTGTTTCAGAATGAAATTGCTTTTCTTCAGAATTCATTTTCAAAAGTTTCATGCCTTGGCTGGCAGACACGGAAGGTATTCACAATAATTTTTACAGCCAAAGCCACCTGTGCGCTGGATTTTTCCAGGCTGGTGTTAGCTCAGAAGATGGGGTCCGGCTCGCACTCCGGAGAGCACCCCGGTGATGGCCCGGCTCTCCCGGCCCCGGGCTGGACCTTAACTGTGGGCACCTCTGTGTGGATGGCGGGGCCTGGACCTTAGCTGTGGGCACCTCTGTGTGGATGGCGGGGCCTGGACCTTAGCTGTGGGCACCTCTGTGTGGATGGCGGGGCCTGGACCTTAGTTGTGGGCACCTCTGTGTGGATGGCTTCCGTGGACGGCGCCCGAGAGGCCACGTTCTTCCAGGTGACTACGCAGGGACCTGAGGGGAAGCCCTTGCTGCTCAGGAGACTCGTTGGTGCTGCTGCGCACAGATCAGACTGAGGTTTAAGGGGCGCTTTTTCTGGGGGGGAAGATGTTTAAAGTTACGTAGAGGCAGCAGAGCTTTCTAAGAATGCCGTTGGCGGGCTGGTAAAGGAGGGTGCGGGCCTGGGGGAGCGCGGGGTGCTCACAGTGGGGAGAGTGGCCGTCACCGTTACCCCCCAAATGCGCCCCGCGTTTCTCATCGCCCACCTTCACGTCCAGGGTGCGGCCGTCGGGGCTGCACCGGGGAGGCCGGGCGCCCCTCCCGGCGGGGCCTCCCTGCCGGGCGCTGGGCCCTGTGCGCTGGGCACCGGGCATTGGGTGGCGGGGCGGGGGCGCCGGGCACCGGGCATTGGGTGGCGGGGCGGGGGCACCAGGCACCGGGCATTGGGGGGCGGGGGCGGGGGCACCGGGCATTGGGGGGCGGGGCGGGGGCGCTGGGCACCGGGCATTGGGGGGCGGGGGCGCCGGGCACCGGGAATTGGGGAGCGGGGGCACCGGGCATTGGGGGGCAGGGCGCCGGGCAATACCCCCGTCCCCGTCCCCCGGCTCCGGGCAGGTCTGGGCTGCGGGCGCCGCCCCCCCACCGCACCGTCACGTGGTTGCGGCGCCACAAAAACAACCGCCCGGCCGGGACCGCTACCAGAGCGGGAGCGGGGCCCATGGAGGGCAGTCTCCTCGAGTCCTTCGGGCGGCTGAGCCTCCAGCAGCCGCGAGCCCCGGCCCCGCCGCCCCCGCCGCCCCCACGCGGGTCGCCCCCGCGGCGCCGCAGCTTCAGGAAGCGCCTGTTCCTCCTGCGGGGCCTCCCGGGCTCGGGAAAGACCACGCTGGCCAGGTAGCGGCCCGGGGCGGGGGGCCGGGGGCTGGGGAGCGGGAGCGGGGGGCTCGGCCCGGGGGCGGCGGGGAGCAGCGGGGGCGGCGGGGGGCCGGGGGACCGGGGGACCGGGGCAGGGGGCCGGGGGCGGGGCGGCGGGGAGCAGCGGGGGGCCGGCCCGGGGAGCGGGGAGCAGCGGGGGCGGCCGGCTGCGCTTCTCTGGGCGCGCGGTCCCGGTCTCCCCGCCGCGCGCGCCCCGCGCCCCGGCCCGGGTTGGGGGGCCGCCCCCGTGGGGCCGCTGAGGAAGCCGGGCCGCCCTCCAGCGCGGGCACCGCCACCGCGTCAACAGGCGTCTTTGCGGGCGCAGCGCCTAGTTCCCGGGCGGCCGCGGGGCGCACAGGGCGGGCACCGCGAGATGCGTGGGCGGCCCCCGTGCAGCTCCCGTGCAGCCCCCGTGCAGGCTCCGTGCAACCCCCGTGCAGGCTCCGTGCAGGCTCCATGCAGGATCTGCGCAGACTCCGTGCAGGCCCCGTGCAGGCTCCGTGCAGCCCCCGTGCAGCCTCCGTGCAGCCCCCGTGCAGGCTCTGCGCAGCCCCCGTGCAGGCCCCGTGCAGCCCCCGTGCAGGCTCCGTGCAGCCCCCGTGCAGGCCCCGTGCAGGCTCCCTGCAGGCTCCCTGCAGCCCCCGTGCGCCCCCCGTGCAGGCTCCGTGCGCCCCCCGTGCAGGCTCCTTGCGGCCCCCGTGCGGCCCCCGCGCCGGCCTCCGTTCCGGGCCCTCTGGGCCGGCCTCCGCCCCCCACGCTCCTGGCGCCCCCGTCGCAGGGCGTCCCCAGGTCGCCTCCCTGCCTGTGCGGATGCTGCCACTGCCCTCGCCCGGAGGCTCCGTGGCCCTTTAGTGAGACCGGCCCCAGGGCGCAGCACCCCGCCCGGGGGCGCCTCCGGGGCTGCTGCCGCCACCTCGGTGACCGCACGTGGCTTTGTTTATTGAGTTGCATGGAGGTGGGAGCCATGCCCTCCCCGGCCCAGCGCTGTGCCCTCCGTGTGCTGTGTGTTCAGCAGAAGCGGTTCCCGGGCAGGTGGAGGGACCGCGGGCGCCGCAGACCCGGGTACCGCAGTCAGGAGCTGCTTTGCACGGGAGCAGGGTCTGGGCCCTTTGGCTCAGGGAATTGTCACAGCCCCGGTGACGTGCTGATCTGACTGATTAGCAAGACAACATTGCTACACTTTTAGGGTAATAAGATGGGTGAATTCCAAAGGGCTAACGCACCCTTTCCTAAGACTCACATTTCAGCAGCCCTTCTCTCATCTGGGCGGGGAAGTGGAGGGGTGCAGGAGCCTGCTTAGAACACACAACATGACAGCTTTGGGATGTTGCAGGAGGTGACACCCTCCGATGCTTGGAAAGTCTTCAGATAGAGGAAGGAGATTTTACCGTGTTGGCCGGCAGAGCACTCGGGGCTAGTAGCACCCAAGCGCACACGCCCTGCAGTTAGATCCCTTGCAGCTTAATGCTCTTCTCAGTGTCCCTGTGGTTGGAGTGTGATTCCTCTGTCCAGGGCCCCAGTGTTTCCTGACTCAAGGTGGGAAGGGGGATAAGAATGGGGCAGACCTTGCACCTGGGTTTCTGAGAACTGTTTGTTCTTGGCCTTGGTTTCTATAATTGCTGGTCTTTCTGAGACGCAAAAAAATTCTTATCTCTTGTCCTTCTGTTTGCAAGAGTCTCCAGGAGGCCCTTTCTTCTGTAATCTTTTAAAGTTCCTCCTCTCTCATTCCTGCCTTTGAGACTCTAGTATTTATTTTTTATGCTGGAGCCTCACATTTTTCTTCTGAATCCTGGGGGATTTTTGATGGTGGGTAAGGTATACGCGAGCCGCAGGTCGTGGCTGCACTGCTGTTTTCATCATGCTCATTAGGCTGTTTTTTTTAGCAGAGGCTACAGACATGGACTAGAGTCCTAGGAGTAGTAAAACCGCACCTATTAAAGTTTTAAACCCACCAAAGGCTGACGATCACCCCCCACAAAAGGCTACTGGGGTTCTCTTCGTGCCAGACTTGCATGGACATGTGTGCCAGCTTTGTCATCTTTTTGACAAGTTCCTCAAGTTGCCTGGCCCTGGTCATTTGTGTGCATCAACAGTGATGAGGTTGGTTTTTCCATATATCCCTCCTTCTGCTGTTAATTTTCCTCCCTCCCCAGGGTTGGAGTATAAGGAGCCCCACAACGAGGTTCCTCAGACGAAGTTCCTCAGTCTTCAGCCGTGCAGACCAGCCAGCTTCTGGTTTGTGGGTGGAGCAGGGTGGGTGGTCACCTTCCATATTCCAGGTCCCCAGTCAGCAGCTGGCTTCTTTACCCTGGTGCGGTGCATCCATGGAGTGATCCCTGCTACTTTTTTAGAGTTCTTCTCAAGTCGGATTGTCTTGTTCTGAAACAGGCTGAATATCAGCCCAAGTCTAGGGGTTTTATTTATCTCTACAGTTGAGCAGGTTGAGTGGTTGAGACAGAGTAAATAGCTCTATTTGAGTCATAAAATTAAGAGGCTTATCTGCCATGTCAAGGGCCACCCATATTTTTTCCTCATCATTATAGTGGCCTTCTTGGGAGCTGCTGGGCACCTCAGACCCTGTCCGTCAACCACAGACATTTGTGGAGGAGTTGGTCCCTCTTCCCTTCAGAACAGGGGACAATCCTTGCAGTGCCTCTCTGTTTTGCACAAGGGCATGGCTGCTTTGGATGGGCAGGGCCCTCCTCATTCCAGAGGTCTGAGCTTCTGCACCGTAAGCAGGCTCCTCACATGGGTTCCTCTTCTGGGGTTGCTGGGGTGGCCCTTGAGGTGACATAGGTTTTGGCCAAAAATCTGGCCTTTTTCTGATCTTATCTCCAGTCACATTGTTTCCTCTTTTTAAGTTATCCCTGTCTCAGTTGCCAAAGACAGAAACAAATTTCCTAGCCTTTTTTATGATCTAAACCTTCTCATTAGGAATGTAACAAACAATGAGTTAGAATAACTGTAATACCCCGGCAGGTGAGGAAAAACATCAAGCCTAATTGAGATAATATAAAACATAGAAATCGTTTAGATGAGATATAGAATCTTTGTTTTTCTCTCAGGCATAAAATCTTTTAATTCCAGCAGCAGATCAGCAGTTTAAGAAACCCTTGCCTAATTCAGCATTTCAATCTTGTCCAGCGCAACTATACACAAAAATTCCCTTTACAAACCTTTTATAACTTTTTAATCCCTCTTAGTTTGTCTCCTTTTATTTAGTTAGCAATAACCATCCTCATGACAAACTATTTTTGTCAATTTCCTTAAAAATGCATTTCAATGCCTTATTTGTTTTTAAATACACGTTTAATTACATGTAAACTTTCCATATTAATTAGTATCCATAATCCTCAGAACCTTAGTTTCTACTGACAGCTGAAAAGCAGAAGTTAGCATTTCCATTAGTAAATTCATAAACATATTTTATAACCTTTAGAAGCGTAAGTTTTGTTTGGTAATATTATATATAACATTACTTCTGAAGATGTTTATAAATAACTTTATCTTTTAAACTTGGTGAAAGCAAAAAGATCTTAAAACTTAAACCAGCCTTAGTAAACATCTTCCTAGATCACATGATCCTGAAAAGAGCATGAGTTTTTATTCATTTAAGCCATTAACTGTTTAAAGTCAATCAAACATTATAATCTGGCAACACCTTCCGGAGGCAGAGATGCTATTTCATATACAAAGCACACACAGATATCAGATCATAGGCATAAACAGAGGTGTCAGCAATTGCAAAGACAAGATTGTCCTGTAGTTTTAAAGAGCCTGACATGAAAAGGAGGGGGAGGGGTCTTGCTTGAGAGTCTAGTGGCCCGTAAGACAAAGTACCTCTTTTATTTTTTATATGTATTTCTTTTGGGTTGACATGTCTGGGTGATCGAGCTCAGGGAGTCTTGAAACAACCCAGAAGTCATTTTTTCTTGAAGGAAAGAGGGTCTAGGCGGCCTTGGTGTCCCCCATCCTAGCCTCCCAACATCTGGTGTCTTTTTTTTAGCTGCCCAAGGTTGTATTTCCATTCCTTAGATATGGGTGTCAGCAGCCCTAGGGTTATATTTGCATTTCTTAGAGATGGGCAGCATTTACAAGGCCTCTCTGATTGCCTAAGTTTGCTTTGAATTTTTAACCCCCTGTCTTTGAAGTACCCGGATACAGTTGGTTTCCTCTGAATTGCCCTGGAGGTGAAGGTGCTTGTATGTCAAATACCTCTGATGTTTTTATTCCTCAAAGGCACATAATTTCCAGAGTGTTGATCCCTATCTATGGGAGAGGGGCGGGAGCCCTACGCCCACCCCAAGTAACTGGGCAAGACTCAAGGGTCCTGGGACCTGGTCCTTAAACCCTTCCAGTTGGGATACAAATGCTGAGGGAAGACCAGGCAGTGGCAGAAAAGGTGGCACAGGACGGGGCCCTCACTTATGCTCTGAACCCCACTCTGGAGGCCTCTCAGACTGTCTAGGACTGTCGACCCACCAAGTGGGGAGGGAGCCTGGTGCCTGAGACAAAAGGGATGGATTTTCAGCGGGAAGACTACCAATTCCTGTATGTCCCGGGGCAGGAAACAAGCGGAGACTTTCTCTAAGAATCTAGTTCCAATACCTTGGACAGAGGGGCCTTCCTGACATGAAGATTCTCCTGGAAATTTCCCAGTGAGTTCCCACCCTTCATCGGAGCTGCAAGACAGACAAGGTGGGTGCCTCCAATGGGACCATACAGACTCCTTCCTGGTTACTTCCCTCTCGGGAACGTAGGCACGTCTTGGCTAAGGTGCACCCGTATACACCCCAGGCCAGCTCAGAGCAAGTTGAGTCACCATTAGACCATACAGTGTTGCCATGGAAACGCAGGTTTAGGCCCATTTGGACCCGTAGCCTTGCAGCCATGGAGCCACAGATATGTCACAGTCATACAGTCATTCAGAGGTTACAGACAGTGCCTCCCCCCGGGCCGTCTCGAGGAGGCTGAGGAAACAGCGCCTTCCCGCCTTCCCCCCCAGGAAGGTCTTCCAGCGCCTTCCCCCGCAGGAAGGCCTTCCAGCGCCTTCCCCCTCTTGCTGGCAGAAGAGTTGGCCATTGGGCTGTTCTCTGTGTTAGCGCAAGTTTAATTTTGCTTGTGACCCTTGGGTGCCCAAAACCAGGTCGGGTTCTGTGGCCGCCAGTATGTCCCCGTTTCATTGTGAGTAAGGGCCCGTTCACAAGGGGATTCCTCCACCCAGGTCTGGTTTGGCTGAGCCTTCATCAGATATTTCTCTCCCAGCAACTCCCCTGTCTGATACACCCATGTAGGGCTCAGCAGACTTCCTGCTTGGGATGCCTTGGCCATGTTGACCCAGCGACACTGGCGGCTGTAACTGTCCCTGTCCGGTACTCCTTGCCTTCCCAAGTGCACCTGTTAGCTGTGTCATAGCAGGGTGCCGGCTGGTAGCTGTACGAGACAGATCCCAGGGCATTACCGCCTGCGTCCAAATGGGTTCTCAGCCATCCTGTAGCCCTTGCTCATTTATCACCGTGTTCCTTATTTCTCTCAGAGACATCTGTATTCCGGGGACTGTTTTAGAGCGTGACCTCCCAGTGAGGGGAAGAGAGCCTGGTCCTGGTCCTGGCAGGACAGTGGGAGACACGTCTGGCCCAGGCGAGCATACGCCGGGACTAGATAGATCCGGCGATGATGGGCCTACATCACTGGCAGTCTCTGAGGTTGGCGGGGAGCCAGGTAGAGAGGGGTAAAGCCTAGCCGGTATGTATGTGGGGGAGCCAAATTTTCTACTTTTTCTTGTTCATTAGAGGTTAAAATTTGGGGCACCAGCAGTCGCGGCTGTTCTCCGGGTCTGGTGGAACACTTCCCTGCCTTCCTTACTAACATTGTGGATGCCTGACCTCTAAGCCAAGGGGGAGGGTGCACAGCCAGGTATCTGTGCAGGGAAACTGGTCGGGGTGCCCAGGATCCCTAGTGACTACTTGCCACACTTTTTGTACAAGGGACTTATCAAGGCTCCCTCTTGTCTGCCACCCTACCCTAAAAGAGGGCTATTCTAATTCACACAAGGTCTTTAATTTCCCTGGGGACATAGTAACTCCGTAATCTGCAAATCCTTCCTTAAAGTTCTTAACTATCAAGGCCAGGGGAGTAGGTTTTCCCTGTGAAGCGCCCATGCTTCCCACGACAGACAGCAGTCATGCCGCATGGAGGGTCAGGGGAAAAGTTTGGGGAACTCTGGAGGGGACAGCACTTGCTTTGTCTGCCACCAGCCGTTCCCCTCATGGAGATATCGGGCCTTCTTGGCTTATGGCAGGCGGATATAAGCCATCAGCATGCAATGTGCCTCTTAGCCGTATGAGGTACCATACGGAACCGCAGTTCGGAACTTAACCCTCGCTTCAGCCCTGTGGGAAGGAGTTGGAACTACCTTCCCAATGTCCGTGTCATTCATTCAGCATCCACTCTCTTTCATAGAACCTCCCACCATTCCTCACCTGTCCTGTGGAGAGGGGTTAGTCGCCATTCCTAACCTATGGAGGACGAGTGGTCCCTTCTGCCCAATAGGGCAGGGCCTCAGCTAGCTACCTCTGCCCAGCTTTTCCTTACCATGGCTCTGACGCACCCTGGTTTTCTCGTTCCTCCGTTGTCTGATCCTTGCTGGGACTGGCAGGTGGGGTTTCCCCTTCTGTCCTGTGAGGCGTCCACATGGGGCAATCCCCAGTGTGCACTTAGGGGGCATGTCTATGGGGCAGTTCGGGGGCTCCCCAGTGGGGTACCCGAAACCCGCCAAATGCGGGTGTCCTTCCTTCACGCTTCCTGGCCAACGCACCAGAAATCTGTTGCAGGAAGCAACACCCTACGGAGGATATCAGATGCTCAGACAACTCTTTAGATAGAGGAAGGCGCAGGGCTAGTAGCACTAAGCACACACTCCCTGTAGTTAGATTCTTTGCAGCTTATATACGCTTCTCAGTGTCCATCTGTTTGAACCGTGATTCCTTTGTCGAGGGTCCTGCGTGTTTCTCGTGACTCAAGGTGGGAGGGGGATAAGAATGGGGCAGAGTTTGCACCTGGGTTTCTGAGAACTGTTTGTCCTTGGCCTTGGTTTCTATAATTGCTGGTCTTTCTGAGACTCAAGAACTTCTTATCTCTTGTCCTTGTGTTTGCAAGAGTCTCTAGGAGGCCCTTTCTTCTGTAATCTTTTAAAGTTCCTCGTCTCTCAGTGATACAGTCATGGGGAGTGGGGGGCAGGGGGGGGTACATCTTTTACCAGCCAAGTGTCTTCTGAATCTAGTCCCATTTGGTTTCGCTTTGGCTTTGCTGACCTCTGGCCTATCACACACTGAGTGCCAAAGAAGGAAGTAAACGTCTTTGTTGGGATTGTGTTTGTAACTACTCAACAGGGAAGTCACAGGGTGAGTGGAGGTGTAGCCACCTTGCTCGTGTGGGAAGTGGTCTACCCTCCTAGGGTTTCACTTCCTCGGCGACACTGATTAAGCGGAAGACACCTGCTGGGAGACCAGCTTATTAACAGACATCTTTCTGGGGATGGCTGGTGTGAGCCCTGGCCTGGCAGTCTGAAGGTTGTGCCTTAGTTCCACCTTGTCACAGAATAGCTGGTGGCCTTGGGCAGCCGCCTTGCTGCTCCTCGGGGACTCGCTTTCCTTCTGTGAATGCTGAGGCGGGACTCAGGTAGATGGACTATGGAAGGTGCTCTGGCTCTGGGTCCTCGTCGTCAGACTTGGAAATGGTTGTTAATAATTGCCAGGCAAGGAGCTCGGACCTTGGAGTCAGTTTATGGCTTCGACTCCAAGCTCTGCCTCTGGCCAGCTGTGATGTCTACCCCCGGCTCTGCACCTCGGTGTTCTCTCCTGTGAAATGGGCGTATTTGCTCTGTCGACTTTTGTGGGCTCTTGTGAAGATTAAATGTGTGTGAGAGAACTTGCTAAACTTCAAAGTGCTGTGTAAATTTTACTAGGTATTAATTCTTCTTTAGATGGTGGTCAGCAGAGGCAGATCTATCTGAAAGGCGTCACGGCTCTGCAGTGACCCCGGAAGCTGATGGGGTCCTGTTGGGCTGGGGTTCTGGGAGCAGGGGGCCTAGCACAGCAGGGGTGGGGTGGGTTGTGCGTTCATACAGAGATGGGGAAGTAAGCACGGAGGGAGGCCACAGCTCAGCACGGAGGGAGGCCTCAGTGCGTGTGAAGCCGTGTGGTGCAGCTCAGGAGCTTGGGGGCGGGAGGGTGGGGGAGAGGAGGAGGATGGCAAATTGTTAAATACACACATGTGCAGAAAATAGTAAAACCGGGAGGCTCTCTTATGTATGGTTGGATTCTGGGGAATTCCTATTGTCTTTACGTATTTTCCAACTTTTTAATAACTTGTATTTCATGAATCAGAAAAAAAATTTTTTTTTTTATTTAGAAGAGATCCATTTTTATTAATGTGGGTACATATTTTTTCTGTTTAACTTTTAGTTCTCATTTGATTAAAGAGAAAGTCTTTGAAATTAGGATACCGTATTTTCCGGCGTATAAGACGACCCCCTAATTTTACAGTTAAAACATAGGTTTAGGCCTATATTCGCTGTATAAGACGACCCCCCACTTCCGAGGCTGTAGTCTTATACAGCGAATATAGGCCTAAACCTATGTTTTAACTGTAAAATTAGGGGGTCGTCTTATACTCCCGGTTGTCTTATACGCTGGAAAATACGGTATGTATTGTCTTCCAAATCAATATTAGATTTCTGTGCCCTTCATATATTTGTTTCCATAGCTTGAAGGGGCTAAAACATGGAAACATTCTATTTAAATTTTTTGTCACGTTAGAAAAAAATAGTTTTATCTGGTTTAAAAAGTTTTTAAGTACATCAGTGTCCTCAAAAATTAGCGTGTCTGTAACTGTTTTACCACCTCCATTTAATTTGGAAAGCATTTCATAAATAGGTTGTTATCATTGACCTGTAAGACCTATTTCCAGGAATTCATCTGAAGGCAACAATTGGACAGGCACATGAAGACATGAAAGTTCATCACACAGTTGGGTTTTTTTTGTTGTTTATTTGTTTTAATAGAAAAAGTATGCACCAACTTAAACATACAAAAATAGAGAACTGGCTTATAAGTCATGCAACCATTAAGGGAATGATGATACGCAAATGAACTCAACACACATCCCATTAAGTTAAAAACCATTTGAAGCTATCTGTATATCAGTCACCACCTGATATATATTAAAAAAATCCAGTTTTCTGTTCAAAGAAAGGGGTGTAATAGCCTTATAGACAAATGCGTGAAAAAATAGGTATCTGTTGATAGTTGTTGAGATAATGGGGTTCTGGACTTTCCACCTTGACTTATTTTCTCATGTTTCTACAACAAATATGTATTACTTGTTAACTTATTAAAGCTGAAAATAACTTTAAAGTTAAAAATAGTTTTGTTAACTAGGTGGGATAGACCCAGATTATATGACAAAGCTTTTGTTAAATAAAATAAATGTCATTTTCAATGGGACATATATGCTGGGAAACCTTCTTAATCCACTAGAAGGTTAATTTCAAATACTTATTGTTAATTTTTGTTATCAGTCATTAAGTATGTGGTGAGTAATTAGTTTTTATTAATTAGCATATGAACTAGGTTCTTTTTCATTAGAATGGAGCTGATGTCCCATTAACACGTGTGCCTGGGAGGCTTGAGGATACTGTGGTGCACACATCTGTGACCATCCTGAGAGAGCACTGTGGTGTGCGTGTGTGCACAGATCTGAGACCGTCCCAGAGAGCACTGTGGTGTGTGCGTGTGCACAGATCTGCAACCGTCCCAGAGAGCACTGTGGTGTGTGCGTGTGCACAGATCTGCGACCGTCCCAGAGAGCACTGTGGTGTGTGCGTGTGCACAGATCTGCGACCGTCCCAGAGAGCACTGTGGTGTGTGTGTGTGCACAGCTCTGCGACCGTCCCGAGAGAGCACTGGTGTGTGCGTGTGCACAGATCTGCGACCGTCCTGAGAGAGCACTGTGGTGTGTGTGTGTGCACAGATCTGCAACCGTCCCAGAGAGCACTGTGGTGTGTGCGTGTGCACAGATCTGCAACCGTCCCAGAGAGCACTGTGGTGTGCGTGTGTGCACAGATCTGCGACCGTCCCGAGAGAGCGCTGTGGTGTGCGTGTGTGCACAGATCTGTGACCGTCCTGAGAGAGCACTGTGGTGTGCGTGTGCACAGATCTGCGACCGTCCCAGAGAGCACTGTGGTGTGTGTGTGTGCACAGATCTGTGACCGTCCCGAGAGAGCACTGTGGTGTGCGTGGGCTACACATCTGTGACCGTCCCGAAAGAGCACTGTGGTGTGCGCGTGTGCACAGATCTGTGACCATCCTGAGAGAGCACTGTGGTGTGCGTGGGCTACACATCTGTGACCGTCCCGAGAGCACTGTGGTGTGCGTGTGTGCACAGATCTGTGACCGTCCCGAGAGAGCACTGTGGTGTGCGTGGGCTACACACATACCATCCGCCTTTAATTATTGTTCACTGATCAACAACAATGGGATTCACTGAGTACCTTACCACCTGCGTAGTGAGGCGTATGCAAATGCAGGGAGGAGCCTATACCAGATGGACAGATGGGAGACAGGGACCAGCACACGGCTGCGGGTAATGACTCCTAGGGGAAGAGCATCACACGCTGTTGGTGTTTGAGTCCAGGGCAGGCAGCACTGAGCAGGGTTCGGAAGAGCAGTCTCCTTGTGGAAGTGGTTCTGAGCTGGCCTGGAAGCTGGGCCGGAACCGAGGAGAGGGGATGGCGACAGAGGAGGGTTGGGGTTGCCCAGGCCAGTGAGGAGGGCAGCAGGGCCCACGTGGGTGGTCCGTCAGTGTGTGCTGTGGGTGGGTAAACCCGGGGCCAGGCCTTGGACATCAGATCAGCAAAGGCCGGACTAAGAGGTACTGGGTTGAGGTGGTAGAAGATTCAGGGTTTCTATCCCAAGACCCCTTCTCTCTCAGCAGATGTTCCAGAACTATCTGCTTGCACAGCTGAGCTGCTCACTCCCCTGGGTCTGTACCCCTCCATCAGCAGCAGCGTCTAGCTGACCTGTTTACTTCTGTGCGTGTGTACGTGCATGTGTGTGAAAATGCCCCCACTTCAGGCCGTTTTAACTATTGTTTAAGTTACAAGTCAGTAACTTTAAATACGTGATATGGGGAAAGCCGGGACGGCTCAGCGGGTTGAGTGCTCGCTTTGAGGCCATGAGGACCGAGGATCGAATCCCGGCTCCGGCCCAGGCAGGACCCACGTGCTGAACTGGGGAGTTCCCACAGTTCGGTTCTCTAACAGTCTCTGTCTCTGTCTCTCTCTCTATCTGTCAAAAAGTAAAATAGAAATAACTATGCACTGAAG
>PVKE010027223.1:0-21754 GCA_004027555.1 Craseonycteris thonglongyai | reverse complement strand
TTCAGTGCATAGTTATTTCTATTTTACTTTTTGACAGATAGAGAGAGAGACAGAGACAGAGACAGTTAGAGAACCGAACTGTGGGAACTCCCCAGCTCAGCACGTGGGTCCTGCCTGGGCCGGAGCCGGGATTCGATCCTCGGTCCTCATGGCCTCAAAGCGAGCGCTCAACCCGCTGAGCCGTCCCGGCTTTCCCCTGGGGGGGTCGTCTTATACGCCCGGTCGTCTTATACGCCGGAAAATACGGTACTTCTTTCTTTCTCTCCTCCCCAAATGATGAGAGAGCTACATCAGATCTTGAGAGGATAGACAAAGATGGTCTTACCCTCTAATTGCTTTTTTCTCTCAGGTCTTATTTACCACTTTGGGAATATACAGGACTTTTGAAGATATTTACTCACTGGAAAAAGAAATGCAATGATTTGTACATATTATAATTGTTATCTTTACTTGGATCAGAATTAATTGAGAAGACTACTATTCTGACTCACATTTGCTATTCAGGTGCTGAGTTCTTGGGAATCTTGGAGCAAAATATTGGCCCTAATCACTGTGGTCTTCTATTAGATGTATTGTGTATATATATGTATGTATAGTTGGTATTTAACAATTTTTGTCATATAACTTGCCTTTTCTGACAGCCTGTGGCATTTTACTGAATAATTTATGATACTACTCTCTATTTACGTAGATTCTGACAGTCAGTTTTGTAGGTGTATTGCTATATAATTATCATTCCAATCAGAAAGTTTTTAAGCACTTATAAATTATTTTTAATGGTAGGAATGTGAAGGCCTTATATTATTGTATGTTAGATTTGGTCATTAAACTGTATGTAATTAAAAAATTTTTTTACTGACTTAATAGTAAAGCATGCACATTGGAGAAACATTAACTTGGAAATGTTAAGGTATAACTAAAATCAAAATCACCTTTAACCGCATAGCCTTGGTGAATTTACTTCTTTTTTATGTGCATATTTAAGCATACCAACATCCTACATATTTATATATAACAAAAATCATGCTTTATAGTTTGATGTGCTATGTTTTACTTTATTTGCGTTATATTGTATCTTTTATCTTTAAAATTATTCAAAAGTGTATTGTAAATGCATATATAATTTCTCATTGTACAGCTATATCATAATATTGTTTTACAGCAGAACGTTTACAATTTTTCACAATTATATTCAATGCTCGAATAAACATCTTTATGCCTAAGTCAAATCTTTGATAATATCTTTGGTTTGGGATTCATTCTTTGGTGTGGGATTACTAAAATAAATGGCTTAGTATTCATATTTTAAATATTCTTTGATACCTAAAGATAACTGCTGAAGAATACCTCTAGAAAGGTTTTTTACTAATAACTCCATATAATTTTAGAGATATGGCTCTTTATAGCTGTAGTACTTTTTCTACAGTCCAGTTCTAGGATGACGTTCAGACTCTGACACATAGGTATAATAAATTCTGTCTAAAAGATAAATACTGTATATCTAAGAATTCAAAGACAATAAAAACATATAATACTTAAATGATATAGCATTGATTTAGAATGTATTAATACTTCATAGCTTAGTACACCCTGAGGATCAACATTATGATTTTTTTTTTAAGATTTATTTTTACTGTTTTTGTTTTGTTTTGTTTTTGACAAAGAGAGAGACAGACAGAGAGAGACAGAGAGAAGGGGGAGGGCCCAGAGCAGTCTCCATAGTTGTACGTCATCAGTTTTCAACATAGTTTCACTCCACAGGTGAGCACAGGGCTGCATAGGGCAGGAAATGGGCCGGGAGCCTCCCACATAGGCTCTGGCAATAACTGAACTGGGGGCACAGCCCAGTTCAGCATATGGGTCTGCGTGGGCTGGGGCCAGGATTCAATCCTCAGGCCCCGGGGCTGCAAAGCAAGTGCTTAACCCACTGAGCCATCCCAACTTCCCTTATACATACATTTTGTTGCATGTACTTTTGTTGTCATATTCAAGAAATTTTCACCAAATTAAATGTAAAGATTTCCCCCTATGTTTCCTTCTAAGAGTTTTATACTTTTAGCTCTTATATTTAGGTCTTTGTTCCATTTTAAGTTAACTTTTTTATGTTATAAGGTGAGGATTTTATTTCATTCTTTTGGCATTTGGGTATATAGTTTCCTCAGCACCATTTGTTGTTGTTTTTCCCATTGAATGGTCTTGACATTCTTGTTAAAAATCAGTTGACTATATACAGGAGTTTATTTCTGGATTGTTTATTCTATTTTCATTGCTCTAGATCTCTGTCTTTTTATGCAAGTACCACACTGTTTCAAATACGGTAGCTTTGTAATAAGTTTTGAGGCAATATTTTCATAGTAATTTGTTGATGAATTTTTCTTTTTCTGCAAAAAAAAAATTGGGATTTTGATAGGGATTGCATTGGATCTGTAGATTGAATTATGTAGTATTGTCATCTTAGCAGTATTAAGACTTTTCAATCCATGAACACATAATATCTTTCTGTTTATTTGTTTTCTCTAATTTCTATAAGCATTGTTTTGAAATTATTTTTTATGTGGAAGTCCTTAACCTTAAGAAAGTTCACTTCTAAGTATTTTACTCTTTTTTTGATGCTACTATAAACAGAATTGTGTCCTTAATTTTCTTTTCATATTGTTCATTGTTAACAGATAGAAACACAACTAATTTTTGTGTGTTGATATTCTTTTTTAAAGATTTCTTTTATGGTTTGGGGCCGGGGTGAGTGGGCAAGGTCATGAGCAGTCTCCATAGTTTCACATCATTAGATGTGACATGGTTTCATTCCACAAAGTGGATATGGGGCTTTGCAAACTGGGGATCTCCCACATGGAAGGCAACAACCTTTGCCACCAAGCCATCCTGGTGGTTACCAGTTGGGCCCCAGTTCAGCACATGAAATTGCACAGGCCAGGGCCTGGAATTGAAACCCAACCCATGTGATTGCAAGGCAAGTGCTCAATCCTGGCATCCTGATTTTTTATTATCCTGCTACTTTGCACATCTTGTTCATTAGCTCTAAACAGTTTTGTGAGTATCTGTAGAATCCTGTAAATCTGCAAACAGATCATTTTACTTCTTCCTTTCCAATTTAGATGTCTTATATTTCTGTTTGTTTCCTAATTGTTCCTCTTCAGAACTCTGCCTCACAAATGTTAGTCCATGTCAGCAGCCCTGAACTGATACCTCCTACCTTGTCTGCTCATTGAGACTGCCATGTTTTCCTTGGGTAGGACCATGCCTGAAATGTGCCTCCAGGCATAAAGCTGAGGCAGTTGTAGAACTACATCATGAGTTTTCCTTTTTCAGGAATTAAAGTATGATTCCAGTATCTGAAAATAATTGCTTAACATAACTTTTCCAGTTTTATAGTTTCGTATGGCAAGAGCTATAGTCTGGTACCTGTTGTATCATGGATGGCAATGAAAGGCCATGTACTACATTGTGATAGTTCTTTTATAATAATAGCTTTGTTGATGAATCTTTCCTGTTTTTAACCAGACTTTAATGATTTTCTCAGTTATTAATGCTCTCAGTTCTTTCTTTTTTTTTTAAAGATTTATTTTTTATTGTTTTTGACAGAGAGAGAGAGAGAGAGAGATACAGAGACAGAGAGAGAACTGAACTGGGGGCACTCCCCAGTTCAGCACATGGGTCTGCACGGGCCAGGGGCGGGATTCGATCCTCGGTCCCCAGGGCTGCAAAGTGAGCACTTAACCCACTGAGCCATCCCGGCTTCCCCTCAGTTCTTTCTGTAGTACATATTACTAACACCTTGACACACTATATACTATGGCTTACTTTAGGTTTTATTTTAGTATACTACCAGACTTCAGCTCAGTAATTGAGTCATATGTTTACCAAAACTCAGTTGTGCTTTTTTCCACAGCTTTCTATGCCGGTTTCAGTTGACATAGTAATTGCATAATTTAAATGAATACTATAATCTGAATACTATAGGGGAGAACAAAGAGTTCTTTCTTTAACAGTTCTGGTGAATACTTTGAAAAGACAATAAAGGTGAACTTCTGACAATTTTTGTCAAATTAGGTGAAGGTGAAACAACTATAAAAGGTTGTGATATAAAAGGAAATCATAAAATTCTAGACAAGTCTTGGACTCAAATTATTTCACAAATATCATTATAAAACCACAATCATAAATATTCATAGTTTATGAAAAAAACAACACTTGAAATTTTAATCATTGGACCTATTCTAAAGGAGAAAGTACCGCTCTTAGAAGATTTTTACAAGAATGTACATGTATACTTTTTGAGTTATAGTACAATGTTTAAAATGTGGATATGTGTACATTCATGCACATTTGCATATGTGTATTTATTGATCCTGTTTTCATTGATATTTTTAGTTAACTGACAAACATCATTTCATAAGTCAGAAAGGAAACCTCTATAACATAGTTTAACTTTTATTCTTAAACTTAATGAACAAATATTATCATATTCTTTTTATGTGCCTCCTTGCAATCTAGTTTGACTTTCACCCCATTGCCTCTTGGATATTGCTTTATTAAATCAGAATCATGAGCTTTAGATACATTATTATCTTTCATTTTAAGCTTGCTTTTCCGATTTAATTAATTTCATTTACTGCCAAGGGTGTCCAACCTTTTAGCTTCCTTCAACCACATTGGAAGCAGAAGAATTATCTTGGGCCACACATAAAATACACGCACAGACCATAGCTAATGAGCTTTAAAAAAAAAAAAAGCAAGAAAATCTTATGATGTTTTAAGAAAGTTTATGAATTTGTGTTGAGCCACATTCAGAGCTGTCCTGGACCACATGTGGCCTGCAGGCTGTTGGTTGGACAAGCTTGGAAACCATCACTTGATTTTAGGAAGTTCATTTACCTTCTGCTCCTTTGCCCTGATATTTATTCAACAATTATTTCCTATTTATTTCTCTGGTTTTTGTTCTTATGATTAGTTATGTATGTTGTGTTTATCAGCCTTTTCACTCATTACTGGGGTATAAGACAGACTATTTGATTAAGAAATAACAGATATGATCTTTTCAAAATGTAATATGCTATATAAATAAGTTCCAAGTGCTTTGTGGCCAAATGTTTTTTCAGCTTCTGAAAAAGCTACTATGTGACTTAATATAGCAATATTTAGTGATTTAAAAATCAAAAAGATTCTGGGGCATTGGATTAAAAAGTAAAATAAGTCATTTTAGCTATTAAAGTGTTGATCATTATCATGTTATGTCTGTCTTCTTGTAGGTTTAAAAAACTTATTAGCTTAATAACTTACAGAATGCTTGAGTGAACCATACTGGTTTTTATTGAGGCAGTATTGATCATTCATTGGTTAGGCATGATTTTTTTTTTATTAACTTTAAATTGTTACAAAGTTAGAAAAAGATTGTTTCACGTGTTTTCTTAAAAAGGTAAGTCTTTCAGTGGATTACCTGATTTGGGAAAAATAAAGTTTATTTCTGTTTCTATATCATTTAAAACATTGTAGTATACGCTTATAATAAGATAGCTGCTTAGTAGGCTTGATTTGGGTATGCCATATGTCAAATCATATTACAAAATACAATGGGCTCCCAACCAGCACCCATGGGGTTTGGAGATAAATGTTGTTTTGGTTGAGAGTTACTATTAAAAATAGGCCTACCTAAAACTATATCCCATCCTGTACCATACCATGCCATAAACTATTATTGCCTTGATATTAATATTGAAACACAGTAACTAAAAGCAATTAAGACAAAGACAAACTTAATGGAACACAATTTTATTATAAGAACAGCTTTGTGAATGCAGTGTGCAATTTTAGTTAAATGGCAATCAATAAACTTTTCCATTTAATGAACCTTCACTAACAATTTTTTTTTAACTTCAAGTAACTTAGAACAAAAACGCCGCATACACATTTGAAACGGTTACAGCAGGGGTAGAGAGCTTACTGGGTAGACATTGCATCAAGATCATCAGGATCTGATGTACCGGTAGCTAAGACAGGATCAGGAGAAGTGGATATGAATAGTTTTGGATCTACATTAGTAGATAATACTGTACTGGCAAACTTGTGCACAGCCTTCTTGAAAAATGAACGGATATCAACTTTCTTTGAGGCCCTATGCCTCTCAAGCAAAGTCGGGTTTTGCATGATGTTCAGCTGCATAACATGCAGATATTTTAATTTTTATTTAGATTATTATTTCTTCAATTTTTTTTCTTCTTATTTGAGAGTGATGGTTGCTTGAGTTCCAGTTAACAGAGAGTACTATATAACTGTGAGAACAAAGGGAAATCTTTTGGCTGACATTAGAGTCAGAAACCATCATACATGAGAGATTCAGGAGGATTGAGGTATATAAGACATCCTGAACTAAGGATGAGGTAAGGGACTTTTGGGGGCTTTCAAAAGGTCCTTACAGGATAAGATGAGCAGAGGTTTAATGAATAGAAGTTTACCCTGCCCTATAGATAGATCAAAAGAAGTTTTCTTTGATAATCTCTAATGTGCAAGGCTTCTACTCAAGGGGAACAGAAGTTTCTCTTGAGTTGAAAGCTAAAATTGCCTTTAGCTCAAAATAATCTGCATACCACTAAGGCACATCATGGGGTGGCTTGTTCTGGACCCCCACAACTATGTACAGTAAAATCTGAAAATATTTGCCATTCTTACACCATTACAAAGAGATTGTACTACACACAGATGTATGATATTCTGTAGTTATATTTTGAACAGTTAATTTGATTTTAGGTATAATCTTTTCATGCTTGTTTCTTCTGATAGCAGCTCTTAGAAAGTAACCTTGCATTATTGGGGTCAATTTTGAGGAAAGTTACTAATATTTTGCATATTTTTATAAGTCAAAAATCAAACTCATATTCCCCTTTATGATTTTGTATGGGAGAACACACACTGAATAAAGCCAGTCAGTTTATGCCTGTTCTCTGTGCCTTGAGAGGACAAAGGGAAATTGGCCTACACAATATAAAATTTTACCACCTATTTGGAAAGCAATTTGATAACATGTCAGAGACCATGGAAATTCTTATAACCATAGACTCAGTTAATTCTACCCTCAGTGACTAACTTCAAAAGAATTAGGTTACTGAGATTTTCACTGTAGTAATCTATACTTAAAAGCATTCATAAAACAATTTGAGTTTTCAGTAATAAGGAATGGGCTAAGAAATTGTGACACATCAACTTAATAGATTATTAATGAGGCCATTAAAACAAGAAATATAAAGACTGGGTAACTACATGGAGAAAAGTTAGTGATGTGGCACTTGAAAATAATCAGTGCAAATAGATACTATAACTATATAAATGTATGTATGTATATATATATGGATAATTATTGGTAGAGAATACAGATAAGAATCAGTTGCTAGGATATTAAGTATATGAATATATATTTTTTTAATTTCTCTTCAATATTGTTATAAAGTTTTAACAGTATTTAAAAAAAATAATAAGTATCCTGAAAGAATCATCTGTCTCCCTCTTTGGTCAGGTATTTTCTAACACTTTTTCACCTTTAAAACCAAATGCAGTCTCTTATTTGACCCCCATGGCATTTATCGTATTTTACTTCATATTCTAATTTAATCCTTCCAAACATTGTGCCATAATTTTTTTTTAAAGGAGAACACTGACATAGAGTTTACACAACTTTTGAATACAGCAAAGGTAGCAAATAGTGAAGCTTGGGTTCCTCCAGATTTATCTGAATCATAATTCCTTGTTCTTAGCCAGAATTTGTATTTCATTGTATGATTATTTCATTAACTCCGGCCCCCGCTTCTGTGGGTGCACAGATTATAGACTCCTTAAATTTAGGAATAAGGTTTAGTCCTCTGCAGCCCTTGGCATAGGTAACTTGGCATAGTGATATCTTTCAATTTGAATTAAAATGAACAAAGTTAAGTATATTATACTTTCCTTCACTTCATGAGCATCATAGGCTTTTCAGTATGTGGTTGTATATTTAATAAAATTTATTTAACATATACTGTACTCAGTGTTTTTGGCATACATAAGAAATGGAATAGTCAACCTTTATTTTAAAAGAAAAGCTAGGATTTTTCTCTCCTCCAGACTTGAAACACCTTATCCTAATTGTGAAATCCTTTGTTGTATTTTAACTACTCATATTTTTCAAGGAAGATAGGAGATTTGCTGCATCTTGACACCCAACTTTTAATTACTTATTCACTCTGTCCTTTTAAATAGTTCAGTAGTAGGGGAAGCCCGGATGGCTCAGTGGGTTAAGTGCTCACTTTGCAGCACCTGGGACCAGGGATCGAATCCCGGCCCCGGCCCATGCGGACCCATGTGCTGAACTGGGGAGTTCCCCCAGTTCAGTTCTCTCTCTCTCTCTCTCTCTCTCTCTTTCTCTCTTTCTGTCAAAAACAATAAAATAAATAATAAATCTAAATTAAAAGTTCAGTAGTAATTTTCATGAGAATAGAAGTCTATACTGTTGAGCATTGTGTCCAATGTTTAATACATGAAAAATATGCTGAGTAAATGAGAAAGACACATTTTTATTGCACATGATTAGCACTTTTTTTTACATACTTTATTTAATTAGTATAAATCATTTATTGATTTTATCGTTGATAAATTAGAACAAGTCTTAATTTGCCCCGAGTTGGGATTCTGACCCAATTTTGACTCAGCCATTTGCCTTTAGCTATTGTTCCACCCCGTCCTGTGCAGAAGGATATAGGTGTAATGGAAATAGTTTGAGATTGAGACACATGTCTCTAATGATTTAATTTTTTATTTGTTATATGATTAGCAGTGCCATATGTGTAGGGTGTATTTTTAACCTTAAGATCTCATTTAAAACTTAATTGTTGATTCAGTGAAAGCTTTGCCCAATGTGCAAAATATAATGGAAGTCACGTTCCAACACTTGTTTCATTTCTTAGTTGGACTCCCATATTTAGTGTGTTATTTCAACAAACATAAATTATTTCTATTGACACACTTCTAATTTACTTTCACAGTTTTTATTGTGTTTAAATTGCTGTGGACACTAACTTTTAAAAAGTGTTTGAAGTTCTTATGTGGTAAGGAAATACTTATGGGTATGCTATCTACCAACTCCTTATATTTTTCAAATTGTAAAATTTATAAAATGTTCATTACGTATGAGACCATTTAATGAGTTTCTTGGGTTAGCTATCTGTAGAGTACTTGAAGTTTTTATTGTAGATCTAAGATTGTTTTCCTTTCTTAACATCTTTCATGGTTGAAGTAGAATATAAACACAGTTATCAAATTTAGATCAGTTTAACTCTAAAATAAATTTAAACACATAATTTGTAACCAATAGCCTCCAATAGAACAAGTTTTTATAAGCAATATTTGTACTTAGTGTTTTAATATGTGCTCTATTAAAACTTTCAATATTGATCTGTAATAACAAGCAATTTAGTGAACGTATTTCCATAAAAGCCTGGGAAAAACTTTGGCTTTCTGTGTCCTGACAGAGCTATCAAAAATTCATCCAAAGTGGTGAAAACCTTTTTCATTTATTTCTCTTTATGACAAGTGTAAACTATTAAGGTTAAGTGGGTGGGGCAACCGGAAGTAATTACTAAGACTAGTGGCATTTTTGTGGTTTAATAAAGGCAGAAGCTAATTATTCAGTTTTTATTTAAGTGAAATGTTGCCAAAAAGGAGGTTCCTGCAGAGCAGCTGCTCTCCTTCAGTGTTACCCTAATTTACCAAAGACACAACTGTCACAAACAAAACTTTTAAACTTGATATATAGCCACAAAAGTAAGGAGGCTTTTGTTTGGAGTGCATGCAGAAGAACTCCTTTATACAAATCAACGGGCAGATGACAGACAATGATGAAAATTTGATTCTTTGAAGTCATAATAGTCATTGAAATGTGTGAAATTCTGGTATTGAAAAGAGAGCAGCCAGCAAGGCTCTAAATCCTGGGTGGTTGCAAGAGCTTGCTGGGAGGTTTTTCTGCATTTTGACATCAACTTCCCATTGCTTGTTCCCTGCTTCTTTTGTTTAAAAAAAAAAAGTTGAATTCACACAAGTTAAATAGGGATAGTTGATAACCGAATCATAATTTATTTTCTTTTTTTTTTTCTTCTTCTTTGTGTGTGTGTGTGTGTGTGTGGAAAACTAATATCCTATAATGGTACTGGTATTTGAAAGAATAAAGTTCATTTATATATACTGGCATATACTTCCTTAATGATAATTTGAATTTCTCTTTCATTTAACTACACTTGTGAAATGGAAGGTCGCTATCAGCTCTACCAGAATTTAAAATTGTGGAAGAGATGGTACTTAAAGAGTGAAACTTTGGAATTATGGTATGCATATTTTAGTAGCAATTTTTATTTGAATGACCTTTAATCTATGAATCATGCTTAATTGCTATTTTTTAAAATGGCACATTGTACATAAGATTGTGTCTGAAACTGTTTTACTAAGGAAGTGACATACTTTAATAATAAGAATAAAGGTTTCATGTTTGACCTAACTGCTTAAAAAATATGTTTCAAAATTCAGTAAATCTGTTTATATTATCTATAAAGTAACTTGCTTTATTAGAATTTACAGGTAATTATTAGCTAGTGAGTCTTAAGGATCTTCAGGTGTCAACTTGAAGGCTTCTCATACCTTATCTAATTTAACATTTTGTAATCAAAATTATGAATTATTTTTTTAAGATTTATTTTATTGTTTTTGATGGAGACAGAGACAAAGAAAAGAGGAAGGGCCCAGAACAGTCTCCATAGTTGTACATCATCAGTTTTCAACATGGTTTCAGTCTACACAGGTGGGCAGGGCCATGCAGAGCTGGAACCAGGCCGGGGGCCTCCTGCATGGGGAGCAAGAACCGAACTGGGGGCCTCCTGCACACCCCAGTTCAGCTTGTGAGTCCACACGGGCTGGAGCTCAGATTCGATCGTTGGTCCCCAGGGCTGCAAAGCAAGTGTTCAACCTGCTGAATCATCCAGACTTCCCCGAATTATTATTTTTAAGTTATCTATTTTACCAATAAAATGAGAAATCTCAAAAGGCAATATTGAAATCTCCAAAGTATTTTTATCTTTTATGAATAGATTAAAAAAAAAAAAAGACAGACGATCCCAATTGCAATATAGATATAGAAATCTAGAGAGAATACATTAGTTGAATATAGTTTAAACATTTGCATATGTTTTAATTAATTATTTGCAAATGTTGAGTCACAGGTCAGTGCAGTGAGAACTAAGGGAAAACAAAGCATTGAGGACACAAGAGTCCAATGTAGTGCCTCAGTTCTTTTCAAGTATTACATTGTTTTAATGGAATCTTAGAGTAGGAGTTTTAGCTCCTTGAAATGTTGCTTAAAGAACGAACAGGTTCTCTGTCACTAGCTGCAGCTGTGTGGATGAAATGATAACAATAGAGTGTCATAATGCATTTTAAAAGTGTGAGAGATCACTTTGTCTAGACTAAGAGTGTGCCTACTGGGACTAGGAGTTTTAGAGCTGCTGTATCCTTTAGGTGTGAACTATGTACGGTAAAAGATGCCAGACCTTTTATTCTCTGCCTTTGTCAGCAGCTCAATTCAGTTGCAGTACCTTGCATGCAAGAATTCTATGTCAGAACAACTTGGGGTTCCCAATTCAGAAACTCATTTGTTCAAATGCAACTTTAAATTGGGGGAAGATGTCAATAAATAATTGCTATAATTTTTGGAAGCTGTTAGGAGCTCGAAGTATAAAGAGCTTAGGAACATTTTATAGCTACTTTAAAGAGGCTTTCCATCCTAAAAAATGATTCTATATATCCCTTTCTACTTTGATAATACAAATTACTAGTGGAGTCAGAAATACACGTAATATTTTCCCAAATACATACTACAGCGCAAAATATTTATACTAATTTCTTGGTCTACGTCTCCAAACTACAGCCCACGGGTCGGATGCGGCCCGCGAGGCCCTCTCATCAGGCCCGTGGAGACCTTTTTATCTGAATAAAATAATATTAAATAAATAATTAAAAACAACATCTATGTTTTGATTCTTTTTTATTTGGACCTCGAGTGTGTAGTCGGCCCCCAAACTGCTGTTTGATAGTTAATGCGGCTGAAAAGTTTGGAGACCCCTGGTCTACAACATTGATTAGAATGAAACTACAAATAAACATTAGCCTTTACAATTAGGGGATGTATTACAATGAAATTAAGACACAAAATTGATTAAATTATCTGGTTTTCACAAGCTTGGTACAATCATTTTCATGTTAACTTTGTTCTTATTAACCATTCATTCATTCATTTATGTTGTTATTGTTGTATAGCATCTTAATTTTACTAAAATGCCACGAATTAGACACTATTAAAATAATTTTCTAAAGGCAGCATCTATCTACATATTTATCAATTTCTCTCCCTTTTTAAAATAATTTAAAAGTTTTTCAATTACCGTTGATCTCTACAGTATTATATTACCGGTAGTTTTAGGTATATAACATAGTAATTAGACATGTATATCTCATGAAGTGCTCATGTCAGTAATTATAGCACCCATCTGACTATACATGGTTATTACAATATTATTGACCATATTCCTTGTGCTCTACTTTACGTCCTTGTAACTGTTTTTAAAACTGCCAATGTGACTTATAATCCCTTCACTGTTTTCACCTATCCACTCAACCAGCTGCCTGTCTGGCTATCATCAATTTATTCTCTTTATCTCTGAGTTTGTTTCTGTCTTGTTTGTTCGTTTCTTTTGTATTTTAAATATGTTTTCTTTTATTTATTTTTATTTTTGACAGAGAGAGAGATACAGAGAGAGACAGAAAGAGAACTGAACTGGGCGAGCTTCCCAGCTCAGCATATGGTTCCGCACAGACCGGAGCCGGGATTCAATCCCGTGTCCCCGGCACTGCAAAGTGAGCGCTTAACCCACTGAGCCATCCCGGCTTCCCCCTTTTGTATTTTAGATTTCACTTTTTTTATGGCTGAGTATATTCTGGGGTGTGTGTGCACTACTTTTTTATTCACTCATAGATCGATGAACACTTAGGTTGCTTCCATATCTTGGCTGGTGTGTGTGTGTGTGTGTGTGTGTGTGTGTACCACATCTTTATTTATTCATAGATCAATGGACACTTAGGTTGCTTCTATATCTTGGCTGTTGTAAATAATGCTACAGTGAACATAGAAGTGCGTATATCTTTCCCAATTGGTGTTTTGGGTTTCTTTGTATAAATACTCAGAACTAAAATTTCTTGGTCACATGATAGTTTTATTTCCAATTGTTCCCGGTACCTCCATACCATTTTCTGTAGTGGCTGCACAAATTTAAAATGTCACCAACAATACACAAGGGTTCCTTTTTCTCCACAGCCTGACCAACATTTGTTTCTTGATATATTGATAATAACCATTCTAACTAGTGTGAGGTGATATCTCATTGTGGTTTAATTTGTATATCCATGATGATTAGTGACATTGAGTATTTTTTACATGCCTAATGTCCATAGGTACATCCCCTTTGGAAAAATGTCCACTCAAGACTGCTGCTTATTTTTTAAATTGGATTAGGTTTTTCTGCGTCTTTTTTCTTTCTTTTTTTTTTTTGGTGGTGAATTGTATGAGTTCCTTATGTATTTTGAATATTAACCACTTATAGGTTGTATTATTGGCTAACATCTCCCATTTGGTAGGCAATATTTTTTTTTTTTTAAGATTTATTTTTATTTTTATTGTTTTTGACAGAGAGAGAGAGAGAGAGAGAGATACAGAGACAGAGAGAAAACTGAACTGGGGGGACTCCCCAGCTCAGCATATGGGTCTGCAAGGGCCATGGCCGGGATTTGATCCTCGGTCCCCCGTGCTACAAAGTGAGCGCTTAACCCACTGAATCATCCTGGCTTCCCCCTATCTTTTTCTTTTGTTATGGCTCCCTTCATCGTGTAGAACCTTTTTAATTTGATGTCGTCCCTTTTTTTTTTTTTCTTTTGTTTCCCTTGACCAAGGAGACATAGCCAAAAAAATATTACTAAGAGTATTGTCACAGAGTTTACTGCTTATGTTTTCTTCTAGGAGTTTTATGATTTTGGACTTACATTTAAGCCTTTATAGTTCATTTTGAGTTTATTCTTGTATATAGTATAAGAAAATGATCCAGTTTCATGCCTTTGCATGTATCTGTCCATTTTTCTCAACATCGTTTATTGAAAAAACAGTCTTTACCCCACTGTATATTCTTGTCCCCTTTACCGTAGATTATTAGGGTTTATTGTTGGGCTCTTTATTCTGTTCCATTGATCCTAGTGCCTTTTTTTCATGCCAGTACCATGCTGCTTTGATTACTGTAGCCTTATAGTATACTCCAATATCAGGTAGTATGATGTCTCCAACTTTGTTCTTCTTTCTCAAAATTACCATGGCAATTCAAGGTCTTTTGTGGATCCATAATTTTAGGATTATTTGTTCTATGTTTGTGAAAATCACCAATGGCATTTTCATAGGGATTGCTTTGAATCTGGATTGCTTTGAGTAGTATGAACATTTTAGTGATGTAAATTCTCCCTGTCCATGAACATGGTATATCTTTCCATTTATTCCTGTCTTCAATTTTTTCAGTGTCTTACAGTTTTCTTAGTATAGGTCTCTTACCTTCTTAATTAAATTTATTCCTGTGTATTTATTCTTTTTGATGCAGTTGTAATGTGATTGTTTTCTTAATTTCTCTTTCTGATAGTTTATTGGAATATAAAAATTAAACCAATTTATGAGAATTTTTATCTGGCTTATGAAAAGCAGTTTGTATCTGGCTACTTCACTGAACTCATTTATTAGTTATAGTAGTTCTTTTGTTGGATTCTTTGTCACCTGCAAATAATGAGTTTTACTTCATCCTTTCCAATTCAGATACCTTTTTTTTTTTCTTGTATGATTGCTGTAGCTTGAACTTCTAACACTGTGTTGAATAAAAGTGTTGAAGGTGGATATCCTTCTCCTGTTCCTGATTTTAGAGGAAAAGCGCTGTATATGATGACTGTGAGTTTGTCATATACAGTGTTCCCTCGCCACTTCGCGCTTCATGTTTTGCGGCTTCAGTGCTTCGCGGGTTTTCCCAAAATATTCATCAAAAAATAAAAATGAAAAAATACAACCATGTCGGCAGCCACATGGCGGAAAGGAGCGTTGTTTCATGTGGATGCGCGAGAGAGAAGGATCCCTGCAGGTCAGACAAAGAGATGAGCTGACTCAGAGTCCATCCCATGGGCTCTCATAAAGGCGCGTGATTGGTTTCCGGTGCGACATCGACCCATGAGAAAATTCCTAGGGGCAAATCCTACTTCGCGGTTTTTCAGCTTTCGCGGAAGGTTCTGGTCCCCATTAACAGCGAAAAATGAGGGATCACTGTATAGCCTTTATTATGTTGAAGAATGTTCCCTGTATCCCCACTTTGCTGAGAGTTTTTATCATAAATGGATGTTGTTGGACTTTGTCAAATGTTTTTTCTGCATTTATTGATATCATGGTATTTTATGTGGTGTATCACGCAAATTGATTTGAAAATATTGAACAGCCCATTAAGTGGGAATAAATCCTACTTAATCATGGTGTATGACCATTTAAATGTATTGCTGAGTTAGGTTTGCTAATAATCTGTTGAGGATTTTTGCATCTTTTTTCATCAGGTATATTGCCCTATAATGTTTTTGTTGTACTGTCTTTGTCCGATTTGGGTATCTAGGTAATGCTGGCCTTGTAAGATGAGTTTGGTAGCCTTCCTTTTCTTCAGGTTTTGTTGTTGTTTTCACTGTTTGAGAAGAATAGATATTAATTCTTTGACTGGTAAAATTCATCTCTGAAGCCATCTGGTTCATGTTTTTTGTTTGTTGGGAGTTTTTCATTACTGATTCAGTTTCATTAGTTAATTTTTGGTCTGTTCAAACTTTTGTTTCTTCCTTATACAACCTTGGAAGATTGTATGTTTCTAGGAATTTATCCATTTCTTTCAAGTCATCAGTTTTGTTGGCATATATTTGCTTGTAGTATTTCCTAATAATCTGGTCCCTCGCCCCGCCCCCCGTGGAGTTGGTTATCTGATTTTATTTATTTGAGCCCTCTTTCTTTTTTTGTCTTGATGAGTCTGTCTAAAGGTTTATCAATTTTGTTGATCTTTTCAAAGAATCAGCTATTGATTTCCTTGATCTTTCTTTTGTTCTCTTAGATTCTTTTTTATTGATTTCCTCTCAGATCTTCATCATTCTGTTTTTTCTAGTCTTTGCTTGTTTTTGTTTTTTCAGTTTCTATAAGTGTAAGGTTACCGGTAGATTGCTTATTTGAGATTTTTCTTGTGTCTTGAGGTAGGCCTGTATTGCTACAAATTTTCCTCTTAGAACTACTTTGGCTGTGCCACATAGATTTTGGGTCATTGTGTTTTCATTTGCACTTGTCTCAAGGTATCTTTGATGTCTTCCTTGATCTTGTTATTAACCCATTCATTGTTTAGTAGCATGTTATTTAGGCTCCATATGTTTGTGTTTTTTAGTTTTCTTCTTGTAATTAATTTCTAGTTTCATACCATTGTATTCAGAGAAGGTGCTGGATAGTTCAGTGTTCTTAAATTTATTGAGGATTGTTTTGTGGTTTATTCTGGAAAATGTTCCATGTGTACTTGAAAAGAATGTCTACTACTGCTTTTGGGTGAAATGTCTTAAAAATATCAATTGAATACATATGGCCTAATGTTTCATTTAAGGCTACTCTTTCCTTGTTGATTTTCTATCTGGATGATGTGTCCATTGATGTCCAGTGGTTGTTAAAGTTCCCTACTATAAGTGTATTACCATCAGTCTCACTTTATGTTCGTATTTGCTTTATGTATTTATGTGCTTCTACATAGCCTCTTGTTAGATTGATATTTTTGTAATCATGAAATGCCCTACTTTTATCTCTTGGTATATAACCCTTACTTTAAAGCAGTGTCAAACTGGTGGCCCATGGGCCGCATGCGGCCCCTGAGGTAATTTTTTATGGCCCACAATGCTCTGAAATAAAATGAAAATAGAAAAAATTGTTATGAAGAAAATAGTGCTTAGGGGAGATCGAGGCAATACCGTACATACAATTCCCTCATTAACCCTTTAACTACTGAAGATGAGTATACACGTGGCCCAGTGCCTTTCATGTGGGCGTGTATAAACATGCTGACTCAGTTCCGGCAACATTTGTAAATGTGATGTGGCCCATGTCAATCTTGCCTGTTGCACCAAATGGTCCGTGTTTTAATTGAGTTTGACACCCCTGCTTTAGGAAGCTTGTCCAACCCACTGCCTATGGGCTGCATATGGTCCAGGATGGCTTTGAATGAGGCCCAAACCAAATATGTAAATTTTCTTAAAACAGCTGTCAGCAATTCATTCCTGGAATAGCTCTCCCATCCCTTGCTCCTCCTGCTTTTGCCTTGAAACTAGTCAATTTTATTCCTCCCTCCCAATATGTCCATGGTGCTTTGTGGCCATTGTGCTAGAGCCCAAAATAAGTAAGTTTGTGAGTGAGTTAGTCTGCTTGGGGCCTTTAAGGATTGTAGTGCCTAGGTCTTCAGCAGCCCTCCATCTCATTAGTATGCAATCTCTGCTTATTTTCATAGGCAGATGTTATAGGGATTCCTTTTCCCAGCCTTGGAGCCCTGGGCTGGGGAGCCTGCTGTATGGCTAGGACCCCTTGCTCCTCACGGGGGAACGCCACAGCCAGATATCCCTCCTGATTCTTAATTGCCATGTCTCAGCCACACCATGGGTGTGGGACTTGCCCAGTGTCTCAGCCACTCCTACCGGTCTTGATGTGGTTTTGCCTTTCTTTCCTTAGTTATAGGACTTCTGTTCAGCTAGTCTTCAGGTGGTCCGCAATGATGATTGTTCTATAATTTAGTTGTAATTTTAATGTGATTGTGGGAGGAAATGAGCACAGTGTTTACCTACTCTGCCATATTGACTGGAAATTTTAACCAATTATTTAAAATTTACTTCAGTAAATGAACCATGATTTTAAAATACTTCATTTATAGGAATGAACCATGATTTTTAAATACTTCATTTATATGGTTGACCCTATGTGACCTTACTGAGTATTTTCCATTACTAAATGGAGACAAACTGAATTATTCTTTGTGTGTGTGTTCTGACTGCTTCTATAATTTGATAAACATATCTAATCTGTGGCATCAAAATTGTATGCATTCATGTTGAGAATTTTTAACTGGATAGAATTGAGTCAAGAAAGTTACCATTGTTTTTATCTCACATTTTTGCAAAAAGTGTACAACTTTTTCGCCTTACCTTTGTGAATGGATTTGAGATATCGTTTTCTTTTCAGTAGGATTCCCCAAGGGGAGCTAAATCAAAATGCTAATTACAGTTGTTAATTGACTTTAATTGTGTACAAAAAGGTTTAGGCCTTCCTCTCAAGGGGAATACCTTTTTATAATCAGTTTGACACAGAAACCACTGGTAACAGACTTCTTAATTAAAAATTTTGTCACTTTTAATATCCCCTTTTAATATCCCTTTACATTCTTACTGTGCTACCAGTTACACTTGCTCATGAAACAAGAGTCTATTGACTACTACAGGCTCTTTTACCAGCAAACTCTTTAGAAATTACCAACACTGTATTAGACAAAAGGGGCCTACATTTTTTTTATGAATCCTTTTTCACTGTACTCTAACACTCCTCACAATATAACTTTTCCAAATATCAAAATAGGAATTTATATGGTCAAATAGCAGTGTAGTGCAATAAGCCAGAAAGCTTTTAACAAATTAAATCTGAATAGAGTTGCATGAATATAAAAAGCAACAAAGTACAGTAGATTATATATGGATTATTAGAAATTTGTTTGTTTTTCTATAGGATATCACTACTATAACTGGTGTTCCCGAAGAGCATATCAAAACTCGAAAAGTCAGGATCTTTGTTCCTGCTCGCAATAACATGCAGTCTGGAGTAAACAACACAAAGAAATGGAAGATGGAGTTCGATACCAGGGAGCGATGGGAAAATCCTTTGATGGGCTGGGCATCAACGTGAGTACTTTAGTTTCATATGAATGTTTTCAGCTGTCTTTTTAAATTGACTTTCCTTTTAAATATATTGATTTTCAAACTCTTTCCTGTATAATACTTTGTACTCCTTTTTGAGATTATTTGTGTAGGTTTCACTATATTCTATGACAGACATATTACATTTATTTATATATAATATCATATAAGTATGGTTCAGCACAATTGTAGAAAATCTTTTTCAGAGTACTATTAATATTTATTGGATAAAAAAGGCTAACATTGTGAGCATGTTCCTCAAACTGTGTATATTAGTTTAAAATAATATACTGTGTAAATAGTATTAATAATTAGTGACACTTTTACTTACTTTATTAATAATTAGTGACACTTATACTTACTTTAAAATTTATACTTTTTTATAAAGTATTTTTGTTTGTAAGGGGAGGAGACTAGATGAGTTTAGTTCCTGAGATTTGTGATTAATAAATTCACAGAGCATTGGAATGAAGTCTCATAAACTCTGTGGCACCAAAGAATCAGTCACTTAAATTTCTGTGGTGGAATTTGGCATATGACTGCCTCTAATTGAATAAAAGAAGCTGCTATTAGAGAAAACAGCCAGATAAGCTATAAAATTCTCATTCTTAAGATTTCTGCAACATTATGTGTCCACTATCCAGTTGAAGATAGTTATCAGTTTAAATTGTCACTTTAGAAAAGTGTGATATTTAACAGTTTTTCCTGTCTATACATCTGGGAGAATTTTTGTTAAAACCATTCACCATATTGCAGTTTAAATAGAATGATGTTTTATTTGGCAAAATGATACATATGCACAATTATTTAGTGTTTTGTATCTTTAGTTATATTTCATGTAATATATGGAGTGTTGTAAATCACGTTTGTAGAGAGTAACAAAATTTATAAGGAACAATTTTGTCCATACCCAATAGTTTAAATGTTATGATTACTCTTTTTAAGATGTATTGTTTTGAGAGAAGTTCAGAGAGAGAAGGGGAGGCCCCAGAGCAGTCTCCATAGTTGTGCATCATTAATTGTGAAATGCCTTCATTCCACACAGGTGGACGTTGGAAGGCGGGGGTGGGGAACTGAACCGGGATCCTCCCACATGGAAGGGGAGAACCTTCACTGCTGAGCCATTCTAGTTGTTAGCAGTCCTGCCACAGTTCAGCATATGGCTGAACTGAGCTTGCTATGGTTGCATGAGCTTGGAATCAAACCCCAAACCTTATGATTCTGAGGCAAGCTCTCAACCATTGAGCTGTCCCAGCATCCCTTCCATCTTTCCTTATGGCAGAATAATATTCCATTATCTTCTTTATCCAGTCATCTATCGAAGGACACTTCTGTTGTTTCCATCTCTTGGCCACCATGAATAATGCTGCAATGAACATAGGGATACACATTATCTTTACAGATAAATGTTTTAAAATTTTTTGGTTAGATAGAATAGTGGCTTTATTGACATATGTTGTTAACTGTTTAGCCATAGGTGTATTTTCTTCATAAATAAAGTGAGGATAATAGTGAAGGCTGTACCACCTTTGCAGTTAATGGAGTTCCTGACTCCTGAATTTTTGCTACAGTTTTGTTTTTTGGGTTTTTTTTGTATTGGTTCTTATTCTCACCTAAGCTAATGTATATGTCAGTACTCATCAAATTACTGAATCATATTTATTTGACACTTCTGTTCTTAGTGTGGTTTTATTTAACAACTGAGAAATTATCATTTTTTAATATTGATATAGCCTGCTAATGTGAACCTCTTTTGTCTGCAAGGGGTAGGGAGCAGAAGGGTATTATGCTAAGAATAACCAGTGTATGACCAGAACTTGAGTAGCAATAATTTATAGATCATTACGGTACTTCACTGAGAGCTACTTCCATGTATTCTCTCCTGTGTACATCTTATAGCTTTCCACTGCCCAAATTACTTCCTGATTCTCTTTTCTATATTTTGTACTTCCACATTTTTAAATGGTATTTCATAGAATACTGTATTCACCTTTGGAAGATTCATAATAAACATTTATAGCAAACAATGCTCTATCTTTTTATAAACATATTAATAAAAGTGACATTTCTCAAGTTATATGGTGGTATTTTGTAGTAAAGAGCATATAGTAGTGTAAACATTACCACTATCCTAAATTGAAGAACTCAATTAGATATCAGATCTTGGAGCTATTTTAAGTGGTCATATGCTTAAGAATAGTATTGTCATAATGATGTAAAACGTATTGTTCACGATGGAAAGTTCATTAAGAAGAGTGGGTATTGTTGGTATGTATTTTGGGGGGCATGGGTAGTGATAGTATTGACAGTTACACTCAATAATTTTCTTGCTTTTGAATTTATAAGGTAAGTTTGAGAATCCTCTTGAGGTTTTTTTTATTCATCTCTGATTTTCTTTTAAGAGTTGAATGAATGATTGTATTAAAGACTAAAAATTGATGAAATGTCTTTGCTATTATAATTTTTAAATTTGATAATACATATTAGAAAATCTCCTAAATTTAACACAGAAAAAGATATTTAAACAATGAACAGTTTTAAAGAGTTTATTTAAAATAGAGTATTTAATAAGTGGCATACTTATTTGATGTTGTAGCAGCTGTTTATTATCGAAACATCTTAACGGTGAATTTTTTTTTTTTTT
>PVKE010027222.1:10000-21755 GCA_004027555.1 Craseonycteris thonglongyai | reverse complement strand
TGATGTGAGGTGGACTTGTACATCTGTAAACTGTCTAATTGTTACCAACCAATGTAACCTCATCAAATTTAACAATAAATTATAAAAAAAAAGAAAGACGTCCGAGTGAGATTTTCTTTCGGTGGTGAGGGACAATCTGCCATTGGAGTTAGAGCACTTTACATGGTCCTTCCTACTGCCTAAGATGGCCAGGGGCGCGATCAGTGTGGGAAGGATACTGGATCTGGGATCTGGGCCCATGTTCAGATTCACTCTCTCCTTTCCCAGCAGGGTCTGTTTCCACAAGTCAGTAACGTCTCTGATCTTGTTTCTTTGTAACTCTGATGACATCTGGGGCTGCAGGGAGGAGGGAGTGAGGCAGGGTCAATAAAAGGCATGAAAGGGCTGGCAGGTAGAGAGGGCTTCATGGCAGCATTTTGTAAGAGCAAAGAGCCTGAAACACCCAACACGCCCATCATTGAAAGAATATTAAAATAGGGGAAGCTGGGATGACTCAGTGGGTTAAACGCTCACTTTGCAGCCCCAGAGCCCGAGGATTGAATCCCGGCCTCGGCCCATGTGGACCCATATGCTGAACTGGGTTGTGCCCCCAGGTTAGTTCTTGCTGGGGCCTGTGTGGGAGGCTCCCTGCCCAGTTCCTGCCCTGCACAGCCCTGTGCCCACCTGTGGAGTGAAACCATGTGGAAAACTAATGCTGTCAGCTATGGAGACTGCTCTGGGCCCTCCCCCTTCTCTCTGTCTCTCTCTGTCAAAAAAAACCAAAACAAACAAAACACAATAAAAATAAATCTTTAAGAAAGAATATTAAAATATACAGGCTGATATCAGTACTATTCAATATCACGCACACATTGAAAGCAGCTAGTCATATTTGTAGTTCACAAGTGAAATGTTTCCAATGGAAGAAAAAAGCAAGATGTAAGAGAATGTCCGTACACAGATTACGTTTTTATTTATTTAAAAAGTTCTGGAAGGCTACATAGCAAAATATTTGTAGTATCTAAGCCTGGAGGTTGGAAAAGGAAGAAAAGGTGAAGGGAGGAGAAGATGTTCCCTTTGTTTCCTAGAATACTTATTAAAAAAAAATTTTTTTAACCAAAAGAAGAACGAAGCACTGTATAAATGTTAGTAAATGATTTGCATGTACATTCAAATTGTGTAGCTATATCTGTGTCTATCTGGCAAGCCTTGAAAAACTTGGCATTTCATTGAAATGTCAGAACTGAAAAAGCTGGTATTTGTAACTAAATCAAATCACAACGAAATATCACAAATTATTATACCAATTATACGGATAAAGATTAACATGATTGGTAATACCTTGTGCTGAAAAATATAAACCTATTTAGAGGTCAGCCTGCCAATATGTATCAAGTTTTAAAAAGGATAGACCATTTTATTCAATAGTTTAACTTACAGAACTTTATCCCATGGAAATAAATCATACAGTGAACTGTATACATAATAATTCATTGCAGAATTTTCTCTCATGTGTAGAAAATTTATATTTTCTTCAGTAGAGAATTATGTATAAATTATGTATATACCATACAATTGAATATTTTGTAGTAATTAAAAATAATATAATAATTCTCTATGCATGAATATAGAAACATGTCCAAGATAATTTTAGTGTGAAAAAGTCTGAGTATAAAATGAAACTTAAGTTATAATAACATTGGTCACTATGTTTGTGTTTTGAATGCCAAAATTTACATGGATGATCCAATTGTCTATAATGATTATTTCTGGCAGGTGAAAACACAGTACGAGGGGAGGTTAATGTTCTATTGCTTTAAGGTTTTTTGTTTGTTTGTTTTTGAAATATTTACATTATTTTAGAATTTTAATACTATTTTAGAATTTCTAGTAACTAAAAAATAGGACGGTTGACTTGTAGCACAAAAGACAAGTTAGGCATTCTCTCAAACACACTTAGAGAAAGAACTGTGAACTGGAAGGTAGGTGTAATGACATTGCACCAAACAGAGACAAAATATGAAAAGTATGGAAGAAATATGACGAGATATGGAGGAAAGAATGGAAATGACAAACAATGAATTGGGAGCCTCAGAAGAAGAGAATAGAGTGAATATGAGAAAGGCGATGTTCGAATAACAGATTCCCAGACTTAATGAAAAGCATAAATTCTGAGATTCATGAAGCACAAGAAAATCCCAAATAAAATAAATTAAAATAAATCTACACTTAGACAAAATCTAGTGAAATTGCAAAGCAACAAAGAAAAAAAAAAGAAAAGAAATGCATAAAAACGAGTCAGGTTCCTTGTGTAAGTTTAAAGGCAGAATGTTTTTCCTGATTGCTGGGTTTACTTTTTTCCTCATAATTTAAAATTACTGCATTTTATTGTTAGAAGAAAACACATTTGAATCTACAATATATCAATAATTAAATTGCATCTATAAATCCCCAGCATGTACCACACAGTTCAGTTTTACACCGCTCCGTTCTCTGTATTATTTCTCAAAGCTAAAGAGAAGATGGAAGCCACAGTTGGACTCAGGGATATGCTGGTATTCATGAAGCCTGCTTTCAAGACTGATATTAATAGTAATCGTTAACATGGATTTTCATATGCCAGGTATCATGCTAGATGATTTGTGTGGATTGATACAGTTGATCCTCATCACAGTCCTATGAAGTAGTTGCTATTGAGGCTTAATTAGTAAATATTTTGCCCCACGTTCACATCTAGTAAGGAAAGGGTTCACACCCAGCTGTTTTATTTCAAAAGACACACAGCCATTCTGCTTTGTGTCATTTTTTCTTATTTAACCTATAGATTTTCTTTTCTATATTTTAACTCAAATGGTATTTTCTTCTATAATCCATATATACATTCAATGAATAAAAGTGACAAGAATGGGCCTCCTTCTCTGATCTTAGAGGAAAGTTTTCAGCCTTTCACCATAGAGTATGATGTTAACTGTGGGCTTGTCATATACCATCATTACTATGTTGAGGTACATTCCTTGCATATACAATTTGCTAAGAGTTTTTTTAATCATGAAAGTGTGTTGAATTGTGTCAAATGCTTTTTCTGCCTCTATTGAAATGATCATGTGATTTTTTCTCTGTTTTTGTGAATGCGGTATATCATAATTTATTGATTTGTGTATGACGAACCATCTTTGTATTCTAGGAATAAATCTTACTTGATCAAGGTGTATTACCTTTTAATGTATAGTTGAATTGAGTGTGCTAGTATTTTGCTGAGGATTCAAGTCTTACATTTTTTTTTAAGATTTATTTTATTTTTTAAGTGGGCAGAACGGGGAGGCCCAGAGCAGTCTCCATAGTTGTACACCATTAGTTTTGTCATAGTTTCGTTCCACACAGGTGGACATGGGGCTGCACAGGGTGGGGTGGGAACCAAACTGGGGGCCTCCCACTTGGGAAGCACACCCCAGTTCAGCGTATGGGTTTGCCCGGGCCGGGGACGGGACTTGATCCCCGGACCAGATGACTGCAAGGCAAGCGCTCAACCTGCCGAACTATCCCGACTTCCTTCAATTCTTACATTTTAAATAGTTCAGTTTATTGTAAATTGATTTTACTTTCAATTAAGCTGTTTAAGAAAAAAAAAAAAGATCTACCTTCTCACTAGCTTCAGTTCTTTTCTCTATTTAAATTAAACACAATTATATTGCCTACTTCATAATTTTATAGTTATGTTTTAAAAATGCATGTAAAGTGTCTAGCACTTGCTGAGTGGTCAGTGAAGATTTGCTTTTGTTTTAAAGCATTTTGTAGTTTCTAGTACATTGATTTATCTGCTTATTTGCACACTTTTATTTCAAATTTTAAAAATGCATTACAAATTATAAATATATTTCTTAAATATTCTTTTTTGACTTTTGTTGATTTGAAACCTGTATTTTCTATTCTTGCTGGGTGAGTTTTTCCTCACCATCACAAAAAGGATAACTTGGCCACATCCATTGGTGGCTGTCTCTACTGACATGGCATTACACTTTATTTTGTAAAACAACTATTATCATTATAAATGCATGTTTGTTGTTATCATTGTAATTATTTTTAACTGAAAATAACTATCATTATATTATCAGACAAGTACTTATTAACAGGATGTCAAATAGCTGGTATAACCTAATTTATAACACTGAAATCTGTTACTCAAAACTACTACACTAGTTGGGATTTAATATACCGATTAAATATGTTCAGCAGAATCACCTCTTTTGAATTGAAAGTCACTTCCATTATATTTTTTATTGTTGTATGGATTTCGCCATTTTCGTTTGCTTTGGAAATATTCCATGGTGGATGACAGGCATCCCTGCCTTTAGTTATTTGAAAAACATTTTTCCCAGATTCACAATGAAGTCCAACAAAAGACCCAGCATCAATCATGGGAAATCTCTCCTTAGAAACTTACCAGATTCTACTAATCTTTGTTTCATGGTTTATAGTGAGGCGTTAACACATCGAAACAAGTGCTTAATGAAGGCCACTTCGTATCTCTAGAAAATATGCGCTGGTATAAAATGTGTGCTGGTATCAAAATGACCAGAATGCGTGGACTCAGCTTATTCTGGTACCTGCTGAGACTATGACTGAAGTTAAGGGGGCTGATGGATGAGCTGTGCCTATTGGGGACTTACGGGCCTTGAAGTCCCTTAGATGAATGGCTGCTTAAGGAGGGCAACAGAACATTTTTGTCTAGGACAAGAAATCTAGCTTGGCACCGATAGACTGTGATGCATGCCTAAACTCAATATTCAGATCATGACTATTTAATTTACCTGTCAGTGACTTGCTTCTGATTCGCATTATACCCCTTTGGCATGTCTGTGCCAACAGCACAGCATCGCAGTTTTGTACTCAAGGTAACATAGGAGGAGTGTTCTGAGCATGGGGGGGAAAAAACACTTTTTCTAATACGATTTTTATTTTATTGAGACAATTATATTTTAATTGATGTGGCTAGAAATTAGAAATGGTGACATCTGAAAGGGAACCCATAAATATTCATTTCAACAGCTTGGCAGTCTCAAGGTGGTTTAAATTAAGATATGGGATTCACATGTTAAACCAGCACATCAAACAAAAGAGGATAAGGAAAAGAGATTATTGCAAACAGTTCTAAAATTATACAGAAGAACAAATTTAAAATTTTTATCTGATAGAATCCCATTTGTAATTAAACAGAATGTAAGCTCATAGTTCTATAAACTTTGTGGAATAATTTGCTCCTTCAAAGTTACTAAAACTATGTTAAACCATGCATTTATTATATCAAATAATTTCTGGCAATGGCCTGGATATGTAAGAGAATGTTTGGTTGTATTTCATCCTAATAATCTATGTTTTAGATAAATCATGACTAACTTGCTTCCTACTGATACTATAGATATGTTTAAACTTTGAGAAAACTGAGAACTGGCATACAAAATGATGGTGACAATAACAAATTGTGATAAATATTAATATAATGTATTAGTCTGCTCAGGATGCCATCACAATATACAATAGGCTGGGTAACTGCACAGAAATTGATTTGTCACAGTTCTGGAAGCTGAGAAGTCCAAGATCAAGGTGGTGATGAGATAGGTTTCATTCTGAGGCCTCTTCTCCTGGTTGACAGACTGCCACCATCTCTGTGCTCAGATAATCTCTTTTTGTTTGAGGAAGGGCAGAGACCTCTAGGGTGTCTCTCCTTATAAGGACACTAATATCATTAGACAAGGGTCCCACCCTCATGACCTCATCAAACCCAATTTACCTCCCCAAAGCCCCACCTTCAAATAGCATCCTATAGGGGGCATTAGGGCTTCAACATCTTAATTTACGGTATTGATATAATAATTGGAGGGTTGCAAACATTTAGTCTGTAACATGTAAGAAGAGATTCACTAGACCACTCCAAATACACAAGCTTGTAATAATCAATATACTGTTGTACCAATTATTATAGGAGGTTTCTGGAAGTCGGAAAAAGATATACTTGATAAGATTCTTGGTTTGTGGGAATTTACAGTCTGGTGGAGATGGTAGATATGTATAGGTCCAGCTTTCAAATGAGTTGATTTAAATGATATACTAGAAATGCAAGCTAAATGTTTTCACTGCTCAGATGAGGGAAAGATTGGGTTGTCCTGAGACGGTCAGGAAAGGTTTCCTGGTAGTGAAGTCACCTCCACTTGCCCCGAAAGGTTTAGTGAAGATGTTATGGTGCCCTTATGTGACAGTATAGATCTATGTGATTGAGTTTAAAAAAGCGAAAAGCACTGCATGTTAATTCCATTTTCAGTATGACTCACTGCTTTTGAAATTCTGCAAATTAATCCACGTACATATCTGTAGACAGCCATAGGTATGCTGTGATTGAAAATAAATGCATTTTATTATTATTTGTACTTTTATTATCTCCTCAATACACAGTTAATAGATTTTTTTTACTGAAATGTGTTAATATATTGATAAAATAAAATAAGATTATGTGAGTTATGAAATAGGTAGCCATGTATCCATCCTACTCTAGTGCACACAAGAATGACATTGACAAATACTATTTAGAAGATATTAAGCTAGGACTACAAGCAAATTATTCTACAATATATGGTCCCTAAATTTGAAACTTTAGAATTAGAGCTATCCTCGTTTGGGAAGACAATCTGTTCTTAAAATTCCCACTTACCTCCTCCATTTATATATCTGTTAAAGGTGAAATTTTAGGGACAAATAGAGTATCTTTTTTGACTAACCAGCTCAAAACGTTTGCTGTGAATTTTAACTGCTCCCTGCTTGCAAAATCAATGCATCATCGCAGAACTGTCTTTAGAAAATAAAACTAAACAAAAAGAAAATTTAAATGCCACTAATTCCACTGAGAGTCGTCATTTGTAGTTTCTCAGTCATATTTTATGAATACATACATGGTTTAACACAGCAAACATATAGTTTTATTACCGGATCTTAATATTTATCTTAATACCTTTTATTATCAATATTCTTTTATGACATAGTCACACTTTTTTCATTGTTGTTGATGTACTTTCATTTAGCTGATTAATTGTGTAACAGTTGGACACTTAAGTTATTTCTATTTTTTTCTCTATTGTAAGCAACACTGTGATCAACATTCCTATAATTAAATCTTTCACACATTGTGAATTAAGTCCATAAAATGGATTTCTGCAAATAAAATTGCTAGACAAATACTTGTATTAAGCACTTTTTAGAAACTTTTATATAGCTCACAATTGGCCTCCAAAACAGTTGTGTTAAAGTATGCTGTGAATGCAATGTCAAGCCCACACTTCTATGCATAATACCTTCGCTGGGTTATAGCGTATTTCAGGTGGCATCCAGCTCTGGAAAGATCCAGATACCAGTCTTAAAACAAATCCAGTGAGTCAAATATTTGTTGAACTCACTTTGATTTGGTTTGCTCTCCCTGAATTTGTCTCAACCTTTCTAGCACCAAAATATTTTGTCAGCTTATAAAATTCATTAAACACACCAAATTTATTATTTTCAAATATTTACTATATGGAAATGTAACAGATATGATTGTGAAGGAATGTTTGCAAGATTACAAGTTTCAAGAACATGCATTCTTATACACCATGGCAAATAACTTACCATTTTATCATTAAATATCAGTTCTTTCCTAATTAAAAAAAAAAAAAAAAAAAAGGTTTGGCCTTCTACTATAATCTTATTCCTGGCAGGCATGGCTAGAAACTGAGTAATGGTTGTGAATCACTTCTTGTTGAGTTACCTATGATGGCAAACAAAGCATCTGGCGGTATAATTAAACCCTACTCTGAATCCTACTGGGCTTCTTCTATAGTCTCAGTCAAAATTACTATGTCTGTAGAAGTTAATAAAAGAATAATGATAGGAGTAAATTGAAAAAGGTCTAGTACTTCCCATAGAAAAGTCAGAGCTCAAACATCTACTAATTTAATCAGTCTTTAAATGTATTTTTAAAACATCTGGAAGAAATGTTTAGTATCCTGTAGAATGTATGACAATATTTGCAACATTTGAATAAATGTGATGATTCTTCCAGAATTGGCTTAATATGATTTCAAGTGGTCAATTAAATAAGCCCTTCCATTGTTCTGGCTGAATAATGATTTGATTTTTCAAGTCTACTAATCCATTATTTTAATTAGCATTAAATTCATAAAAAAAAGAGAAAACCTAAATAGGCTTTAAAGGATCTTAAAAAGCCTGAAATAAATACCACAAATGCAATTATCAGAAGGAAAGACAATAATAACTCTCATTTGGGTAATAAAGTAGAACTGCTTTCACAGAAAATAATTAGAGCAATAAACCCACCCTTTATACATATTTGGAAGTGTTTGAATGCCACTTAGATTTCTGCCACCTTCAGGAAGATACTTGGAAATGTAGTTGACAAGCAGACAGTTATTGATTTATTCAGTCCATTTCATGGAGTTCACAAAGAAGCAGCAATGTAGCATAAATTAGAAACCACAGGCTCTTTGTAGACAAAAGAAGAAAAAAACACTAAGTGTCCATCTGTATTTTGGGAGAGGCTTTTGGAGCTCTTAATCCAAAGATGTGATTCCAATGTTGGCGAACACACAAGGGCTGTCCAGAAAAAGTCCAGCCATTGTCAAGATAACAAGAATGGTTACATGGCGGAATACTTTCCGGACAGCCCTCCTAAAGCTGCAGAATTGCAGCAGGGTGGTTTATTTAGGTTTGACTGTTTATTACTATTCTTATTTAATACCGTGGAAAGCATCAGAATATGAAGAAAGTTGAGGAAGGAGACACGTGCAATAATAGAGTGATGATAATTATGTAAATGACAGTACTAATACTTTTGAATGCGCCATCCATATTTATTGTTCCTGTTTTCTCACCTATTGACTTTTAACTCATGTCAACTCCTTATTCTAAAACCTTTTTACTTTCTCTTGACATTTTCCTATTATAAACAGTGCTATAATAAACACTTCTTTCTCTGAGCCTCTATGTACATCTTAATTGTTTCTTAGATTGAAGATAAAGTCTTAGAACGGTTAGGATGACAACTGCACCATGCAGGCATAGAACAGCCAAATGAGCTTCTAAGAAGCAACAGACCTCAGTTTCACATTGAATGTTTCAAAGGGATTTCTTAGTCATCCGGAGATTGCTGTTGGAAGGGTCCTCCAACTGGTAGAACTACCTGAACCCAATTGCTGTGTAGTTGTGCAGGAAGAACTGCAATTCAGTCCGTTTGTCTGTCAGAAGGATGCTGAGCTGACAGCCCATGTACAAGAGATCGAGTAAGAAACGCTGTCAGCAGTCGCACCTGTGAGGGAGAGAGGCAAGCAGGGGTGGGCAGAAAAGATGATCTTCAGGAAGTTGCCGGGAGGCCTGAGCGTATGCCATGCGCCACTCTAGAATTGGTACAGCCATTTAGAGTTGTCCTGCTTTGAGGTAAGTTAGCCGAGCCATTGTATCCCCGAACAGACCAGTACAGGAGTGCGACATGGCCTTGGGCAGGTAGCCCCGTGTGGCTGAAAGCAGGCACGTGGAGGAATGAGTTACTCAGTCCCCAAAGAGCAACCTGGGTAGCTTCAACCTTCATCACCAACACCTTCTCTCAGCCAATGTACTATTGAAGGCTGATACTCTGTCCAGGCATGATTTTCGTGTGGGATACATTTAAATTCAGTATTTCTAAATCATCAGTGCTGCCTGTATTCTTCCCTTCCAACGACTCCCTTCCCTCTCATTGACTGTCTTCCTGTTTCTGCACTCTGTGCTGTTGAGGATTCAATATCTGAAGAGCTCTTGTCTCTAAATTCAGGGTTCTTCAATGTAAACAGTGGTAAATAAATTAACTCCCAAGTATGATTATGATACAAGCATTCCATTTGTAAGCATCACCTTCTCTCCTACCTAAATTGTATCCCTAGACACCTGCAAAAAGAACAAAAACATGAGATTGATGGTACCTTTTGGTGTTAATCGTTATTTTATTTCATTTATTCCCTAAGAATCTCAACACAAGGGTCGTATTGATGTTTTTTTTTAACCCACTGAAACACATGTTTGCCCATAACCTGGAGTTTCTGAAATTGCAGTGATGAAAATTAAACATTATAGAAAGTTTAACCCTTTCAGATATGCTTAGTGTTTAAAAACAAAACATTGTAAATACAATATAATTTTCTCAATAGTCATAAAAGGGGGGGATACAAAACTCAGTAATGCCTCATGCATAAAAAATTCAAAAAAGGAATTAAATATGGATAGCAATTGGTATTAGTATTCTGTAACATTTAAATAATTATTTCACAAATCTCTTCAAACACTTATTAAAAAGGATTTCTAAATTAGGCAGTCATTAGTCTGTACGGCAGTATTTTCAATATCCGCATTCTTTATAAAGCTGTGTCATATCATGGCATGTTAATTTGTATAACAGGAGAAAAAAATATATTACATTCATGGCTTCGAACCTTGCATGTAAATATTAATGAAGAGTGTCTTTGTTTTCTTCCATTCAGAGAAAACCAATATTTACTCTGATGCTACTTACTTAGAAAACTGGATAGCATCGTGTCAACCTCATCAGCCAAAGCCTTTATTAGGCTCACACAGAATGCTTTTCTTTTGGGATCATCTGATACTCAAATTCTCTCATGATGGCGGTGTGTGATGCAGGACAAAATGCAAAAGCAGAGCCTACCACGCCCACGAAAGATCCAGGGTTTAGGTACCGGCTTCCCCTCATGGGATTATCTATATTTCGGAGCCTGGATCAGGCCATTTGTCGCCATTATTGTATTAAGAGCCAGTGCTTATGAGAGTTACATATCCCAAGTAAGTCTTTGAATAGCATTAACCATGGAATTCCTGTTTCCTAGGATAAAATAGCTAGAAGGGATTGACTGATATCTGATGAAGTTATCCTAACTATGGCCACTGATTCAGGCATTTTTATGATTGAAATCAAATTGACATATAACATTATACTAGTTTCAAGTGTACAACATAATATTTCAACATAGGTATAAATGGCAAAATGGTTACCACAGTAAGTCTGGTTAAATCCATTACTGTACATAGATATAATGGTTTTTTTTGGATGAGAACTTTTAAGACCTCCCTTAGGAACTTCTAAACGTACTGTGCAGTGTTAACAGTAGTCACCATGCTGGGCATGACACCCCCAGAGCTTATTTATTTTATATCTTGAACCCCTTTACTCATTTGGCCCTGAGTAACCACCCACAATAAAGTCTAGACCTCTTCTGCATTGACCACATCAACTCCTCATTATCCTACCACTCCCTCCAGGTATCGCTGCTCTTCTGACTTAAAGATTTCAGTCTGTCATTAACTTTGCTTTGTCTTAAATGCTGTCAGTACGTCTGCTCTTCACTCTCAGTGGAGTAGAATCCACCCTGGAATAATCCTACTTCTTCCAGCATCGAGGACATGGAGAAAAATCCCACAACCAGCTCTCTGGCTGCTCTCTCATTAAAGAGCACATGCCATTCAGTACTGTTTCCCCTATTTCTAAATTCTAAAGTTCCCCTCTTTTCTTAAACCACCCACCCCATTCTTCACTCCTCCTTTCAACTAATGATCATTTCTTACTTTATACTTCACAGAGAGACAGCAGTCCTCCACTGCGAAGTCCCTCGTCTTCTCACCCCTGTGTTTGGAAATCTCATAGCATCTCCAAACATTTTTCTTTTCTTTTTTTTTTTCCCCTTGCCTGGTGCAA
>PVKE010027222.1:0-5000 GCA_004027555.1 Craseonycteris thonglongyai | reverse complement strand
GACCAGTACCTTCTGGTAAAGGTTGAAAATTTGGAATTTATTTTTGACGAAAGAACATGCTCTCTTCTTGCACATGCACAAATGGATTAGTAATTAATATTTTCAAAATTCTTGACAATATGAATTGTGCTCGTGATTACATCAATGTCCTGTGCTTAAAGCGTTCTGGATTAAAAGTTTAATATGCAGCAGTCCCAATTCTGCCATCCATAAACTCATCCCCTGAGTCCCAGATTGTTCCTGAGTGACCTCCCAGAAGCTTTCTAATTCTATGATTTAATCTTTTAGTGTTTTCTTAAAAAGTTATTTCTGGTTAAATTTCGTAGCACAATGCGTTTTAAACAATTATAAACTTTCTACTTGTCATAAAATAACCACTTTGATTCAAATAGGAAAAAATATATAAGTACATACCTTTTTGAGTTAACACAAATATAGAGCTGCAAAGACTCATCTTTCTAAATGATATACCGAATGCTTTAGTGACATCATATCGTGTTAATTCACAAAGACCAGCATCTTTGCAAGAAACTGCCTTTGCTCTCTAAGATAGACAGTCCCTTTAAGATAGGCCTCTTTTGTGCTTAATGCTTCATGGAATGAGTATTATGGTTCACATGCATCAAGCAGACATTTCCTAGAGTTGCAAGATCAGTTTGACATTCTAATTAAATAACCCCTTAAAAAAAGCCTCAGCTCTGTGGACTGAAACTGATTAGAGAGTAGCACTAAACCTTACCTGTTACCTGAACTTTAAGAAATGCACGTGGACAGGAAACTGCAACTTGAGCAGAAAGCCAGGTCTCCATCATGCCCAGTTCTCCATGTTGTGAAATTAAAAATGACTCCTCAGAAATGCCCTGATACAGAGCATTTCAGACTGATCCACATAGGCAACTAAAAATCATCCAAGTGAGGATGGAAAGAGAATTTTAAGAAAGCATTTGAAACAGTTGCCTTATTATGAAATTGACAAGAATCAATGTTATCCCAATGAAAGGCCTTAAAACCTATCAGCAAAGCAAGATGGAGTGAAATGCAGTTAATGTATCTAAAATTGCAAAATTGTTTTTAAAAGCGCCTTTCTTATTACATCTAAATGCAATTTTCAAGACAGAGGCATTGTAACACGACTCTGTGTCCTGTGCTGTGTGTACACTAAAGCAACAAAATTAATCCCTTCCCCTGATGACCTCTGGAAATGAAAACCCATTATAGTAACAATATTTGTACTTAGGTCTTGATGGATCTGTGCTGAATTTGAATGCCATAAAATGATTATATGGAGTGGTTGACGGAGACATATGTGCCGATCATTACAGAAATAATCCTCTGTACATAGGTGCAAGGTGACATTTTAGATGGGGTAGAAAGTAGCTACAACCTAATAAAACTCATAGACATTTTTCTTACTACTGAGGCAAGATTCTTACTCTCCCAATGATTGGTCAGAGGTATTTACTTTTCACAGGGATGCAGTAACAAAATTTTACTCGAAGCCCTGCAACTTTTGAGTCACCGGCCACTGACTTGTAGGTCAGAGCCTATCCTCAAAATATAAGCATCCCCTTTACTCATGGCGATCATGAATAGGATCTTACAGTGTTGCTTTTCTCTGGAAAAAAGGGGGTAACCTACAAGAGTATGAAGAGGGGCTTCGTGAAATTAATGTTTAAAACCAGGGTACATGTCTCCCAACATTGGAGATTTCCCCTTGGAACCGAAACACTAAATTATCCTCGGCAACCCACTCAAATCACTTCCCATGTTCCCTTAACCACGATAACTTTTTTCTTTTTAACTGTTGCAATTAATAAAAAGTGCACGAAATTAATGATTTTTCTTGTATAACCTCACCCTTTTCCAAACAACCTCTAATGAGTGTTTCCTCTTGCAAAAACAGCTCTGATAATGTCATTTTCCAGCTCAGAACAAAACCAAACATCACAATAGTTTCACGTTACTCAATGAACAGAATCCCACACTGTTTTGTCTCATACTCCACAATCTTTCCCACCACTAACCTTATTTTCTGAACAATAATCCCACTTACTTGCTCTCCATTTCTGAATTACTGCTATTAAATTGTTGAATCTTTCAGTCTCCACCAAGACTAGAACTCTTAAGGTAAATCATGCCAATTTCTTTTGCAGAAATTAGAACTTTGATTCTGACCCTCAGCCTGTGAATTTGAGCTTGTGCCATTTCTAAGAAAAATGGACTGCTAGCATGGACCCCTAACTAACAATTGGCATTCCTGCCATGTCACTCGTTCTATTTGTTTACATTTATAATAGTACAGGTCTTTCTACTCCTATATACCATGACCAGAAATTGCTATAACATTTGAAGAGCAAAATGTACAACTCCACCGAATGGAACTTGGCTTCCAGCACAGAAATAATTTAGCTCTCACTGGCGCTGAATCCCATACTAGGTCTTACATCTCTTCTGCTTGCCACCCTACTATCATTGACTATGTCTGCAGATACCTTTCTCCTGCTAAAATATCCCAGGACAGGTTTCATTTCATTCATATAACAAAGATAATAAGCCTCTGTGAACCCACAGGACTCCCCACTTAAAGCCAAAGAGTATGATTTGGTCTTTATTGTGTCATTTACCATAATTTGTATGCTATCTTATACATGGAGGATACTGACATGTTTATCAAATGAGTCTTCTACCCCTTTCATCATAACTAGATTGGAACTGCCTCTTTGGATCTTGACCTAAAGAGGAACTTGGTACAGATACCCTGGCTGTGTTTGGTCCGTGATTGAAAATGTGTTTTAACATGACTTTGGTATTAAGAAATGAAAACTCTGCCACAGAGGCCTAGAATTGTTGATGAATGTTAACATGTTGATGATTTTTGAGACTAAATTTGCCTTTCATAGGACATTGTGAAGTTACTTAATCGTACATTATACATTAAGGACATTCTTACGCATGTGTAAAATTATTTTGTGTCTGTATAGTTAAATTCTCTCTTTACTTCTTTTACTTGAAAGATGAGGAGAATCACAAAATCTTAGAGGCAGGATAATATTTTTCAGTAAGTTTCTCCAAACCTTTCATGTGACAAAGAAAAAGCGAACACAGACAACGTGAATTCAAAGCCAATAACAGCTAGCATTAGAACAGCTATAAGGAGAAACCAGTGGGATGTGTGGGTCAGAAATGAGAAAGGACTCAGAGAACTTCATGAAATATGGTGTTAATTTCCCCTGGTTTCCATTCTCCTTCCTAGTAGCTGTACCTGCACATCTATCTAAAGACTATATTGAAGGTCCCGTGTAACACGCATGGCCATGTGATTAAAATACTTGAACTTCCCTTCCTTTTTCTGCCCACCAATTGGAATACAGACATGGTTTGAGCTAAAATGTTAGAGCAACAAGATAGAAGGAAACAGGCAGCTCTGTTCCGAGCTGGCTTGTCTCCTTTTATCGACACTATTCCATGAGGCGTGACCTTATGCGTCTTTGATCCACTCTCTTGGATCTGTTTGTTATTGCAACTGAACATGTACCCTAACATAATCTTCTGGAAAACGGTATAATCAAATAGAACATAGATTTTTTGTGCTAAATGGGACCTTATAGAACTGGCCCATCCATCTACCCATTGGTTGATAAATGTGCAGGTAGATGGTGTTTCTTTAAGTACTTGCAGTTCAAGAAAAATATCTCATCAACTGATTGTCTCCAAGTTGAATTGTCATATTTTATCCACTGAAACATCACGTTACAATTTTCTGATGAGAGCAGCAGGTAGAAAAACTGATGCTTTTGCACTACCTGCCGTTCTTTTAAAGCACATACAACTTTTCTTCCAGAATTAACTTAGGAATTCTGTTCTCAGAACCGTGCATTCATGCAAACATTGGCTCACAAACAGTTAATGGAATAATTACTACAGAGCAGGAACTGTGCTTGGTGAATGAGATAGACAATGCTTCTGTCCTCCTGTTTGATTGAAAGCAAAACAAAACCGAGTCATTAAAAATAATTAAAGTAGTGAGTCCAGCACCATTGTGAAGGGGAAACTCAGGGTGGCGTTGGAGCGTGAGACAGAAGGACATTCTGTAGTCAGGTGTGGCGAATGCTAAACATTTGGTTTTGAATTTGTTTTAGTACAAAATCTGTTGCAGCAGTAAAGTTCTCTCTTTCCCTTTATCTTGGAAAATCAATTAAAATGTTTGAAGGCATGGAAGGATTGTAAAGACAAGACGTCATCTTTCATGGTATGGTGAAAAGAATCGTAGCTGTGGAGAAAAACAGCAAGGGGATTTTATGTGTTCCTTTATTGATAGGGCAGGGTGGGGAGTAGATGGAGACCCGTTGAACCTAGCACCAGAAGCAGAAGAGGAAGACACACAGCCTGTTTTAGGCTGTCTACCCTGGGAGTGATGCCTGGTTTCCAATTGCTCTTTCTGGGTTAAATAAGCACAATTGTGTAATTCTTTGAGTGTGTGATTGTCATAACTTTGAATTTTAGAGTTATCGGAAACATTTGATATTATGTGTGGATGAATGAATCTTACGTGAGAGGGACTATTGTAATAGACTAAACTGATTAATTTTATGGATTAAAACTTGATTTCAATCATTTGAATTAACTTGATGATGAGTTTTATATTCCTAGACTTGAAAATTCAGTGAAGACACTCAGTTAAAATGACTAAAGACATATGTCTAAATGTTGGGCTTCATTTTGGAATTCTATTTATTATTCCTAAATAATAACAACAATAATAATAATGAGATGGGAGAGAAAGGAGAAGCCAGCAGTCCTTCATACTCAGCCCTTTAAATTCATTACTATATCTGCTCTGTAGGATGGTCTGGAATAGGAAAGAAGAAACAAAATATGGTAAAACAGAACCCAGCATAAGCTTGAATAGTCTCCACTGAGAGGAAACTGATTTTATAATTGGTAAACACTGTAATGAAATTGTTCATTCATATTACATGGGTTTAGGAGTTAAGGCCCAT
>PVKE010027221.1:0-21758 GCA_004027555.1 Craseonycteris thonglongyai | reverse complement strand
TCCCCATTTTCTTGCTCGCTATATCTGAGGGTCTTTTCCTACTATAATTTTGATTTGTGGTTGCCTTCCTCAATTTTCCATGCCAGCAACAGCAGGTCCAGTACTTTCCATGTCACAGCTCTTTGATCTGATATTCTTTCTCTCGATTCCACTTTTAAGGACCTGTATGAGTTGAATGGGCCTGTCTGGATAATCTGGAATAATTTCCCCATCCCAAACTTCTCAACCATAATCAAATCTGCAAAGTCCCTTTTGCCATCTGAGTTAACAAATTTACAAGTACGAGAAAATAGAGTCTTTGAGAGTCATTCTGCATACCATATCTCCTTAAAATAATTTTTGTTTTATAAATAAAAATAGAATTTAAAAGAAACTCAATTATATCTAAATACACTTAGTAAAAACCATTTTAAACAAATTTGTGATATATATATATATATATATATCTTTCTTCATCTATGCAATAAATAAGATCAAGTGGTGAGGCTACTAACAAGTGTATTTTTCAAAGTGCTGAACATAAATGATATTGTAATTATTGGCAAAAATGTCATTATGATATTAAAATACATGTTAGCTTTATTAGTAACAATGTCACAGATACTGTCAGTTTTATTCTGGTTTATTGCTTATGTTTATAATCGAAACAAATGCTAAATTTCAATTTGAGACTAGTAAAAACAGTAAATAAATATGTATACCTTCCCCACCCACCACCACCACCACCAAATTCAGAGCAACCCTGGATTTTGACCCCTGAATTTCTGGTACAAGTATTCTAAAATTCTGACATAACCTATTTTTCCCCCAGTATACTTCAGTTTTAAGTTCTAGAGCAGAAATTTTTAGGTGCACTAATTAAAAGACAAAAATTATCAAAAAGAATCAAATAACAAGATTCAGATATATACTGTCAACAAGAAAGTCACTTAAATATTAACACACATACAGATTAAAATTAAATGGATAAAGAAAAACACCATGCTAACACTAATTATAATAATAGAAAGCAAGAGTTGCTACCGGTATATTAATTTCATACAGAGCAAACTTCAAAGCAAGGAAAGTTATTGGGGATAGAGAAGGGCATTACATGATTTAAAAGGGTTAATTCTATAAAGAGACATTAAAAGCCTTCTCTTGTATACATCCTAACAACAGAGGGTCAAACTACATGAGGCAAAAACTGATATAACTGCAAGGTGGAATAGATAAACCCACTATTATAGTTGGAGAATTCAACACCCCTCTATCAGAAATAGGTCTGGCAGGCAGTAAATCAGTAAGGACATAGTTAATCTCCATAACACCATCCATCAACTGGATATAATGACATCTCTAGACTACTTTATCCAATAGCAGAAAACACATTCTTCTCAAACTCATATGAACCATTCCCCAATATAAACCACATTCTGGGCTATAAAACACACCTTAACAAATTTAAAAGAAAATAAATTATACAATGTCTGCCTGCAGACCACAGTGGAATTAAACTTGAAATCAATAATAACTATATAGCTGAAAAATTCCAAAATAATAAAAATTAAACAATGTATTTTTAAATACACATGAGTTAAACATCTCAATTATTACATTGACCCCTTCTAGACAACCCCTGCTAGACAATTTGCACATCTCATAACATAATCAAACCTTCAAAGTCCATTTAATACAAGGCTAAATATTCACAGGTCTGAATATTAGGACATGGATATCTTTGGGGAGCCATTTTTCTCCCTAACCATTGTCAGCAATAGATAATTGGAATTTGAAATTAAAAAAATAATGCAGGGAAGCCGGGATGGCTCAGTGGGTTAAGCGCTCACTTTGCAGCGCCGGGGACCGAGGATCCAATCCCGGCCCCAGCCCATGCGAACCCATATGCTGAACTGGGGAGTTCCCCCAGTTCAGTTCTCTTTCTGTCTCTGTATCTCTCTCTCTCTCTCTCTCTCTCTCTCTCTCTCTCTCTCTCTGTCAAAAACAATAAAAAAAATAACGCATTACAAAAAAAATTGAAGTTTGATGTAAATCCAACAAAATATTACAAGAACTATGTGTGCACAACTACAAAAATCTAATGGAAAAAAATCTAAAAAGACCTAAATAAATGAAAATTTATACAGCATTTATGGATTAGAAGATCCAATAATATAAAGATGTCAGTCTATTCAAACCTGAGCTATAGATTCAATGCAATCCTAATCAAAATCTCAGCAAGCCATTTTGTAGAAACCAACAATCTGGTTCTAAAGTTTATATGAAAAAGCAAAAGACCTAGAATAGCCAATACAATACTAAAGTAGAACAAACCTAGAGGATTCACACTATCAAGTTTCAAAACTTACATAAGGCTACAGTAATCAAGAAAGCGTGGTACTGTCAAAAGAATAAACACATAGTTCAATAGAACAGAATAGAGAGCCCAGAAATAGACCTATGCAAATCTAGTCAACTGAATTTTTTTTTAAGAGTAAAGATAATTCAATGCAAAAAGAATAGGTTTTTTTTTGTTTGTTTTTTTAATTGTACTGGAACAACGGAACATTCACATGCCAAAAAATGAATCCAGGCACAAACCTTACATCTTTCACCAAAAATTAACTCAAAATGGATTATAAAACTAAATGTAAAATTTAATGCTATAAATTAAAATGTCTTGGGGGGGGGAAGACACTAGAAAACTCTGTATAAATTTGGGTTTGGTGATGATACATTAAATAAAACACCACTAACATGACCCATGAAAGGAATAATTGATAAGTTGAAGTTTATTAAAACTTTGTGAAAGGCACTGTCAAGAGAATAAAAACAGAAGCCACTTTTTAGAGCAATTATTTGCACAACTCATATTTGATATGACTTGTATTCAAAATATGCAAATAACTCTTAACAATAAGAAAACAAACCACTCAATTAATAAAGGGGGCATAATATCTGAATAAAAATCTCACTGAAGAAGATATACAGATAGTGAATAACTATAAGAAAAGATCATCTTTCGTTAAGAAATGGTATATTAACATAAAAATGAGATATAATATCATCTATACCCATTAGAATGACTAAAATCTGAACAACTGATAATGCCATTAGCTGATGAGGTTGTGGAGTAGTAGAAACCCTCACTCATTGCTGGCAGAAATGTAATATTCTGCAGCTACTTTGGAAGACAGTTTTGTATAATTATTTCTTATACAACTAAATATAGTCTTGCCATATGATCCAGAAATGACAATCCTAAATATTTGCCCAATTTCTTTGAAATCTTACATCTATACAAAAGCCTACATGTTAATAATAGCAGCTTTATTCATAATCACCAAAAACTGGAAGCAACAAAGATGTCTTTTAACAGGTGAACTGATAAACTGTAGTATATCCATATAATAAACTACAATTCTGTAATAAAAAGAAATAAGCTATAAATTCCTAAAAAAATAAAATAAATAAGAGTGAATCTTAAACTCACATAGATAAGTGAAAGAAGTTAGTATAAAAAGCTAAATAGTATGTGATTCAAATTTTAGCACATTCTGGAAAAAAACAAAACTATGCAGACAGTAAACATATCAATAGTTGCCAGGTATCTGTTCGATGGTAGGGATGAGATTGAATAAGTGATGCACAAAGTTCTTTTAGGGCTGGGAAATTATCTGTATCATACTATAATTTTCAATATAAGACATTAAGCATTTGTCAAAACACAGAGAACTTTACAGTGCAAACAGTAAATCTTTATGTATGATGATTTTTTAAAATCTTTTAGGTCAGGGATCACAAGACGAAATCAACCTCTCTGAAAGGGGTAGAAAAATTAAGTGCTGACCTAACTTTAGAAAGAACAAAACAAACAAACAAAAAAACTGTGGTTAGCACTGTTCTCTAGTTAATACAGTCATTTTCTGTGGAGCTACAGGTTAACAATCACAAAATAATTATAAAGTATAATGTCTCTATCTAGAAGCTTTGGATTGAAGTTTGGAAAACCCAAGGCTTTAGAAAGAACTCAAATTTTCCCTTCTTTACTTGACCTGATGTTCCTAGGATGTGTATTTCTTCATTACTGAATGAGAAAACACAGAATAAGATTGGGTGTGAGCCTGAAAATATTTTTAAGTTCTGCTTTTGGCCTGCTTATTCTGAGGAAAAGAGTCTTTAAGGTCCTTCTAAGTGTGGACAAACTCCTAAATTGGAATCCCGCGTTGCAGTTTAAGCCAATGCCCCATCTGGAAATAAAACGCTGTGGTTGGGACTGGTATGACCTGGCCTGGCATTTCATGCTTTTTCTTCCAAAACTTCTTGGGGGTATAATTGTAACACAGCAGATTCCATTTTACCTCAGAATCCTTATTCCTGGCCTAATATCCCTTGTAAAATAACTAATAGGACTTTCTGCAATACTTCGTTACACTAAGCACTATCTTTGAAACTCCCCATTCTCCTTGATGCCCAATTCTCTTCATTTTTAAAATGCAACAAGTACCTACGAATCCTTTGTTTGACTCCTCTGTGCTGACCCTCTGCTGTCTTTCTGTAGCTCTTCTTCCACCTTCCCTTTAAATATAGTTTTTAGAAGATTTCAGGACTCATGTCTCTTGTGACCACAATCTTCCAGCCCCTGGGAAATTTCACCCATTCACATAAGTTTCAACTGTAAATACTTCTTATTCCCAAATGTATATTTTCTGTACAAATATAGTTCTGAAAGTACTGTCTCATAAAACTATTTCTTGCTAAACTATTCCATTGATTTATACTAAACGCAACTTGAAATCAGCATATGCGTACCTCAATTTACCTTATCCTTAAACTGACCTCTTCTTATTTTAACACAGTTGGTAACATGGGAGTCTGCAAAGAAGCATGGATGTTATCCTTTGCTCTCTTCTCATTCTTGTGCTCAAACTATCACCAAGTACTTTTCTCTTGATCTCCTAAATATGCACTGAAGCTATCACCAAGGGCCTGTCCCTACTCCCATTGCCCTATGTCACCTGCACTACTACATCAACTGTTTGTTTGTTTTTCTTTTGAGATTTATTTTATGGTTTTGAGTGAAAGAAAGAGAGAGAGAGAGAGAGAGAGAGAGAGAGAGAGAGAGAGAGAGAGAAGGGGGAAGGGCCCAGAGCAGTCTCCGTAGTTGTACATCATTAGTTGTGACATGGTTTTATTCCACACAAGTGAATGTGGGATGGTGGAAGGTGGAATCCAAACCTGGGGCCTCCTGCATGGGAGGTGAGAACATTTACCACCCTGCCATCTCGGCAGTTACCAATTGTGCTACAGTTCAACATATGGGTTTGCATGGGCCAGGGCTAGGAAACAAGCCCCAGACCTCACAAATGTAAGGCAAGCGCTCAACTGCTGAGCTAATCCTGGCATCCCTGCATCAACTTCCTAACAACAAGCTAGCCACCATTTTTATCTTGGTCGTAGTCTCCACAATAGGGCCAGAGGACCACTCTGAAATGCAAATGCGAGTTTCTGAAATCTATGACAAAATTTCTAATTTCACGAGTATGAATTATATAACTCTTGTCAATCTTCCACCTAATTCCCTACCAAAACCTTACCTTGAACTTTACACTTCAGAAACATTGGACTGTCTGTTATTTTCCTTGCAAACTCTGCTATTTCTCCATCAGCTGCTCTTGATCTTGCCATCTTCTTCGTCTGGAATGATCTTTTAGGCCCACTTTGAACCTTACCTTCCTGTATGCTCCTCCAAATATCCCAGGCATCTCTCTATCGCTGCACTAACCATGTTACTTTATAACGACACATTTATATTTCTGTCTCTGAAGATAGTACTCAATATGAGATAAAAATTTGTCTTCCTTTATCTTCATATATCCACAGACAGGAGGATAGGACACATAACAAGTACTCAGTGACTATGTAAAGAGCAAAGGAGGGAATAAAAAAAAATAGTAAGAATGAAAAGAGGGAAGGAGACAAAAAGGGGGAGTGAGAGAAAAGAAGAGAATTCCAAAGTGGATTACTACCCAAAGAAAGCACCTGTTAATAGTGATGGACCATTAGAACTACTGTATAATACTTCAATAGGAAAACTAGCTTGGAATATGAGTGCCTCAGCAGGTTCTCTCAAATACCACAGCATGTATGGCAATATGTTTTCCTTATACCTTCATTTAAAACATCTTTTGGGGGATGCCAGGATGGTTCAAGGGGTTGAGCACTCATCTTGCAGCCCCGGGGGTTTGCCCCCATTTCAGTTCTCACCAGAGAGCTCCATGTGGGAGTTCCCTGGCCTGGTTCCTGCCCTGTGCAGCCCCACACCCACCTGTGGAATGAACTATGTAGAAAAACAATGACATAAAACTATGGAGACTGCTCTGGGTACTCCCATTCTCTCTGTCTCTGTCTCTGTCTCTGTCTCTGTCTGTCTCTCTCTCTCTCTCTCTCTCTCTCTCTCTGGTAAATTATAGACTGTTGATGATACCACTACTAAAAATTATGTTATTATTGGGAGTCTCTTTTTTATTCTAAGAAAGATACTTGGAGAGTTCTTGACTAACAACAGAGTTAAGTACCATTAACTCATTTTTTTTCCAAAAACCATTTACCTGGTGCGTGAATTTTCCAGACCTTTTGATTGTTCTGCTATGAGCTATTTAATTGCTTAGTAGACAGTAGAAAAGAGAGGGAGACAAGTCAAGCACATCTGCCCCTGTTAGTGCATGCAATAAAAATATACTGGTAAAGGGGTTGAAAGGACAGACTAAAATATGAATTTTATCTTTATATTATACCAAATCCTCATTACCACAGGAAATGGAAAGTGGTCTCTATTCAGCACACATTTTCCTAAACCAAATTTTGGAAGTGCCCATATCACCATCACTCAGGATATTTATGCATACATTTAATCTATTTAAAGTACGTTAGGCATCTTAATCCTTCCTAATATAGGCAAATATATAAGTTACTGTTCAAATATATATTTGAACAACTGTTGACTAGTCAGTTTAAATGGAGGCAACTCTGCTTAAATGACCTATCAAAATGACAGGACTGAGCATGCACCATCCAGTCAACGGTCATGTAGTTAAACCAACAGTCATCAATATAATAGTTCCAACAATGTAAATTAAATTGAACAGAGAATTTCCTTAGAAAATAACAACATAATACAATATATATCTAACAATACTTTTTGTAGACATCTGAATCCATAATTGTAATTTTTGTTTCTCTTTCTTTTTTTACAAACTCCTATAATGCTAATTATTTCTAACTCACATTCCTTGATGACCATGTTGTTAGATTTTTATTCTTAACCCTAGTGTAATACTTGAAAGCACTCATGACTCCTGCCTATCAGGCTAGGTCTAAGGATTCAAGTCTTTGTTTCACTTGAGGCTTTGTGGCCTATCCAATTAAATGGAGGCAATTAACTCTGCTTAAATGACCTATCAAAACTAAACTGTGCAATATATGGCACCTCTCAAAGGCCAAGCTAATACAAAAGTTATACCATCATTTTTCACATTACCAGTTTCATAAATTTTCCTAACTCCTTTTTGCATGCGTGTTTTTTTGTTGTTGTTTTGTCAGAGGTTGCTCTTCAAACCTTCACGTTGAAGCCAATTAAGTTCTCTCATAACTCGATATTCCCAATTGTTCCTAGTTGTTCTATATTAGTATTTTTTTTTCTTCATTTCACACCTACCAGACAAATAGGCCAACAAAAGCACTTCTTCCCTTGAACCTTGACAAACAAGAAAATAACAGATTCATTAACATTTTTCTCTTCTTGTAGCTAAAAATACAAATGTTATAAATTTATCTACAGGTGACCAGCCATTTACAATTTTAATTGTTTCCTTTGTTGCTACCTGTCCACAAAATATGAACACAGAAATTTGACTTTGGGGAAAAATAACATGCATTTGTTCTATTTAACTAGGAATGATTCATTCTTTAAAAAGAAACCTTATAATATGCACAGTCTCAAAAAAAATCAATTTACAATGTACACAAGCTCAATGGTTAGTCATGTTAAAGTGTCATCACTAATTGAACCATTTTAATAGCATGGTCTGAACAGTAGGTCAAGAAATGGTGAGTCCAACACATAAGAATTATCTACTAGCTCAATAAGATACTGGCCTAACCTTTTTTTATTTAATATTTTGGTGGCAGGAAGGAGGATCTTTAGCACTACTGTTAAAAACTAAAATTCAACTAAATACAATTTAAAGACCTTATTAGGTTTATTCAATGATTCATGAATCAGGCAGCAGAAAGGAGTTCTGAGGTGTGATACAAAGATACCGTAAGAACTTTTATAGGGAGAAAGGAGCAGAAACAGGGAAGTTATGCTAGGTAAAAGAGGGCTAGTTATTGCCAAGTCACCTTCCTCTAGGGAATGGTGGTGGTCCACCTGGCAAATTGCCTTACTAGTGCTGATTAGGTGGTTCCTGACTGACCGGTTTTAAGTGCAATTTCTGGGAGAGCCAAAATTGTAAATAAGTCTTAGGTTAGTGACATGGAACTTAGCAAAAGTGACTCCATTTGGGGATTGTGGTCTTATATTTAACACTACTATTCAAGAGGTTTGCATGTTCCTTGTTGTCAATAAATAGAATGGCAATAACAAAAGCCTAAAGGTTCAGGAAACCTTCCAAATTCTACACATTTCATTTAAAAGTGGTAGAATTGTGAAATTTTTATTCAAAACAGAAAATATCCATTTGGAGTATCTACCAATAGCTAAATCATAGTTTTGACTTCTTATTCTGATTTCCTTTCATTTTATAACTTTAAGGGAAGCCAGGATGGCTCAGAGGGTTAAGCGCTTGCTTTGCAGCCCTGGGGTCCAAGGATCAAATCCGGGCCTCAGGCCGTGCAGACCCATATGCTGAACTTGGGTATGGCCCCCAGTTAGGTTCTCACCTGGGTGAGCTTCCCATGTGGGAGGCCCCCAGTTCAGCCCCCAGCTTTCAGGGGCATGCTTCTCATGCAGGAGGGTCCTCGCACCCACCCCCAGTCCCTGCCTTGTGCAGTCCCCACCCACCTGTGTGGAACGAAATCGTGTCAAAAACTAATAGCATACAACTATGGAGACTGCTCTAGGCCCTCCCCCTTTTCTCTGTTTCTCTCTGTCTCTCTCTCTCTCTCTCTCCCTCTGTCAAAAACAATAAAAATAAATCTTAAAAAAAAAAACTTTAGTGGGATATAATAAACATACAAAAAAGTGCACAGATCATAGATGTATAATTCAAAACCTTTCACAAGTTGAACACATCTAGAGCCACCACGCAGATCATGAAGTAGAACACTGGCAACCCCCTCAAAGCCCCTTTCATGTCCCCTTCCTATCTTTATATTCCCCCACTCTTAAGTTCTCCTGGCTTCTACTTCCATAAATTTGTTTTTTCTTAAATGTTTGAAAGTGTTTTGGTTCTGGATATTTTCATTCAATATTATTATTGTGTGTGTGAGATTCATGTATATTGTTGCATGTAACTGCATTTTATTCATTTTAATTGATGTATAGGCATTTCACTACATTTATAAGCAACCATCATCTTTTCTATTATGGGGATATTTATTTCCAATATTGAGTTATTACAAATAGGGTTGCTATAAACATTCATATCTATATACTTTGATGAATACATGTGTCCATTTGACTATGTCATACATCTAACAGTAGCATTGCTTTGTCATGGAGCACACACATATTCAGCTTTAGAGATATTAGTAAACAGTTTCCTAAATTTCTCATAGCAACTTACACTTCTACCAACAGTGCCTGAGTGTTCCAGTTACTACACATCCTAAACACTTGGTATGTTCTGTCTTTTTTATTTTACCTCAACTGATGGTTAAGCTCTTATCTAGACCCTCAATGAAAATAGTGAAAGAATGAATAAATAAATAGATAAATAGATAGATAAATAAGTAAATATTATTACTACTCAAATATTTGTTACTACAAGAAATAAAATGGATGTAAAAACTAACAAATATATTTTCAACAATAACAACAATAAACTTGCAAATTATCTTTCCTATGATCTTGAGATGCATTCATAATTCATAAGGGATTATCAAATAAATTGTCCTTTAGAACAATTGTACGCATCTGAAATGCTATGTAACATGATACTTTGTATGAGTCTATACAGGTATAAAAATGAAGCCAAAGAAACTAAAACAGTACAAATAGATGTCCTTCAAATGTCTTTCTAAATCAAATATTTAAAAGAGCTAAAATTTTTTCAATCATTCATTCAACATTATTATTGCCAGAAACTGTGATGTTAGAAATATATAATATCAAATAAGTTATAATTCCTACTCTCAAACCACTTAAGTCTAGTTGCAATTATGAGCAAGTAATTTAACAATAACAATGGAAAGTAACGCAAGTTGGAATAGGGAGAGGTGTCATTCCAAGGAAACTTAATAGTGTGAGTGAAATTCAAGCTGATCTGTGAGAGAAGAATTGGAATTAGCTATAACATGAATTAATGAAGAGGGTTTCTAGGTGTCGGAGTACAATGTTCAATACTACCAATCACATGCTTGAGTTCCGTTTATTCTCCCAGGGGCTGAAAATGCCAAGACAGTGAAGTCCAAAATCTTTTTTTACAATGAACCAATGATCCCCTGAAGCTTTCATGCATGTGTTCTGTTCTGATACTTAGGGGTAATAGGAGACATTTCTAAATACTTTTTTCCTACAACTTCACATATTCTCTCCATAAAATAAAGAAAATAATAACCCCAATTTCTAAATGCACTGAAAGGAATAAATACATAATAAACATAAAAGAATATTGTCCTAAGTAGAAATAACAACAAAAAAATCATGTGACAAAGGTGCTCTAGACAATATATTCTGAGAAAAAGACATCAATGTGCTGTTTTTTCAGGACATTTCTGGCACTTAGGAGAGAAAGAAACAACTGAGGGGAAAAAATATCACAGTCTAACAAAAGCATAATGTCCTCTCTAGGAAGAGAAAAATGGTTCCAAGTCATTAAAAACAAAATAGTCATTCCATAAAAGCACAAGAATGTGATTCAAAAAGATTACTTCATCCACACATGTTCGTCAGTTCTTAATAGAATGTGTTTTTTAATGAAACTGTCAAATTACCTTTGCAATAGTTTCTAAAGTGTAAACTAAAGCTACAGTTCTAGATAAAAGGGCTGTATTGAATTTTTTCATGTATATTAATTTTCTATAGCTGTGGCAAGGTCAGAGTTTTTGTTCTGAAAAGAAGAATAAACAGAAGGGATTTTCATGTTCCATTCTATTTACTGACATTGAAATTATTTGATGGTGAGATGTTTATTGAAAGACATACAGACTTAGCACAATTCATGTTTAGGGAGATGGATTTCTTGCAATTGCAAAAGTCAATGGCATTTCACAAATGCTCTCAGCACTCTTTATTGACTTTCTGGAAAGATATTTCTGCTAACAAAATGAGTCAGAGTTTCATGAAGCATTGATGACACAGATTATTGCCAACTTATTCTGAACATCCCCCAATGTCATGATATTTTTAAAACTGGGTCTGTTGCACCTTTTGAAATTATCTTGTTTTGCATTTTTATAATACTTTTCTAAACAATGTGTATTCATACAAGTTGAGTAAAGGAGAAAAATCATTTTAAGAGTTTTGTAAAATCAGTAGTATTCAATTATAAATTAATAAATATACATGCAAATAATAAATGGAAAACAATAATTGAATCATGGAAAGTTCAGAATGTAAGTTGATTTCAAAGACAAAAAGATTTGGCCTCTATATCACCCACAGTTTTGGAAACAAAAATTTGTATATCATTGTAAAAATGTCTTATTTTCCATAAAAGGAGTGTTAAATGGACATTTTAATTAACAAAAATGTGTAGAAAGCTGGGTGACCCCCTTGAGTTCTGGATACTTTTAAAAGAGAACATTTAATACAATGAGATATGGTCTTCACAATCAATAAGGAATACAAAATACTCAATCTCTCTTCCTTTTATCATGATTTAGAACAGTTTTAGAATTAATGTTTATCATGTTTATTCTGTCCAAACTTTCAATATTACTTACAAACATCAATCAAAATATTAATACAACTTTAAAAAAGTTTTTATTTTAAAGTCATAATATCCATGCACCAAAAATAATATATAGCAAAAAAGAAGTTCTCAATTATACACTGAAGTTTTAGTACATTGTCTACTCTACTGAAGAAAATTCTACCTACATGTAATGAAAAAAATAAATGTACACCTTACAAAATTTCTTTCTATGTATATTTCTTGCTATCTCCTTCTGTACCCTTTTCATTTATGTAAAGAATTTGGGGCAACATGTAATAAAAGCATATAGATAGACCAAGGATTATAAACTCATGATACAATAGGAGGAGAACTAAGGGAAAAAATTATATGACATCTTGATGGGAGGAAACTATAAAAAGTTATTTCAAACCTTAGCTGTAAGTTCCTAGCAATCCAGGTCAAAGGATTAAATGATGAATGAACTGTATGTACATCTCTCATTAAGTAGAAAATAACCTCAATGGTAAAGTTCCCAGATCTTGAAAGAATCTGTCACAGGATTTTTTTTAGAAGAGCCTTTGGATGAGATAATGAATAAAGACCTCAACAACAGTTGTTGTTTTTATTTAATGTCACAGAAAAATTATTATCTCAGACCATCTATGAGAGCTGAGGATACAATATTTAATCACAGTTCAATAATAAAAATTCTAAAGAAAACCAGAGGGATATAGTCAAGCTATGTTACTTTTTGGTCTTCAAGCTTATATTAAAATAGAAGATAAGATGAGAATTTTCCTAATCACAGTTGTTTTTCAATTACTTGCATTGGAAATAACTTTGTTACAAACATGCAATAGTAATAATGTTTTTACCCTACTACATTAAAGTAAAATGATACATTTTAAAGGCATTTTACATTCATCTATGTCATAATATAACCTCTAGAGAAACATAATATATCCCAGAATAAGGACCTTGGAACCAGAAAGATACAAGAAACATAAGATACAAGAAACATAGCCTTATGTTAATCTAGTTGAAGAATTTCTCTCAACTAGAGTTTTGACAAGCATTTTACAGAAAGGTGTTTACTAGAAAGGTAGCTACAGTAATTTAGTGTTTAAAAGTTCAGTCTCTAGACTATACTTATGGTCAGACTTCCTGGGTTTAAGTCTCAAGCATATCACTTCTTGGCTGGAAAACAGTAGACGAGTTATTTAATCTCTCCAACAATCTATTCCTCTTTATCACAAGGTTGATAACAATAATAGTAAGGTAACCATGGAAAGATCAATGATGTAAGTTGTTTAATATAATGTGAGATATCTGGTAAGCATTCTCCCTCAGTGCTAGAAACCATCGATGTTATGTGATAGAAACGAATGTATCCTAAATATTAGGCATGTACATGAGACACTGTTTTGTTTCACAAGTTAACAAGCCCACCTTATGTTTTTGCCTTAAAAGCAAGTCATCTAAATTAATTTTTACTGGCCACCATTTCACAAAATACATTGAACTAAAGAAAAGAAAAGGAGTTTATCTGGATCCAATTTTTAATCACAGACTTCTCATCTGGGCCACACATTTTAGAGAATTTAATTTGTGATCATTAGCTAAAGCATTGACTTCAGAGTAAAAACCTAATTTATAAAGATTTGCACCCTCTGAAATCTTATTAAACATTTAGCTTTGGGATACTTCAGCAGTATTTTCTCTGTTATGTAAAGCTCTATAAACTTACTACATTAAAAAAAAAAGTAGTCTGTTTGCTTTAAAGTGAAAACATACACATATATACAATAAGCAAACAAACACATAGATTATTAGACTCTTTTTTATATTGATCTTGAGATTTGTTCATTTTCCAGGTCAAAATGCAAAAGCCAATATGGGTTCCCATTCATAAACTGAAGAGTTCAGAGTCCGGAATGATCTTCACTAGAAATTCTCCTCAAGAGGAAAAAATTCTATGATTGTACTTGACAGGCCATAATAATTTTTTTAATATATTGACTTTCTTTTGCTTTGCTTCCTCTTTTTGTACAATTTAATCACAGACCTTTGAAATATGGTTACTCTTTGTCTTAAGGTTGAGTCTAGAGAGAGAAATTGAACAAAATTTTCTGATATGACTGTCACTAAATAAACTTTCTTCTATAATTAATTAATTCACTCTTTCAGGTATTCACTTAAAAATATTTATTGAATAGTTACATGTAAGTTATCTCTCGTCAAAAAGAGAAAAATGATGAAAGAAAATCTCATATCTCAGAGGAAAAAAAGGTATAAAAGTCATCATTTATTGAATAGTTATTATGAGCCAAAATACCTAAAAGATGGGTACAAATATTTGTTCTACTTTATCAATTAATTAAAACTGAAGTTTATCACAATCAAATGACTTTTAGCAAGTCACCAAGCTGAGTGGGCACAGCCAACTGTTACCTGGGGCTTACCCAGTCTTGACACCTGTATTCTACACACTCCTCCTCTAGTGCTAGCAACGAATTTATTTTTTAAAAGGGGGAGTGGGGCGTGGATGGAGCCAGAACATAAATACACAATAAAATGGAATATGACCAGAAGGTCCCAATAGCTAAAATTAATAGTCAATAACCAAAGACATATTTTATGGAAATACATAAATAAATAAGACTAGCATATGTTCTATTCCTAAGTAGGATTAATCTTGTTCAATCTGAAACTGAGCCAAAATTTTTACTTCACTTTTAAAAATTCTTTCCACAATCCCACTATAGTTTTATTCTCCTAGTCTTACCAAGAACCAAATAATTGCTTTCTGTGTATAGATTAAATTTACCAAAATAATTTTATTCAGAGCAATAATAATGTCAAGAATCTCATGGTTAAGGAGAAAAACAGGCCAGAACAAGACCATGATCACACTGTTTATGATGGCCAAGTCGTGGGCACAACCAAAGTGTCTGTTGATGATGACTGGATAAAGAAGTTGTGGTACATTTACACAATGAAATACTACTCAGCAATAAGAAAAGACAAAATCCAGCCATTTGTGACAACACAGATTGACCCTGAGATCATCATATTAAGCGAGATAAATCAGACTGAAAAAAAATCAAGAACCATATGACTTCACTTACATATGGAATATAAAACGGAAAGCAACAAAGAAACAAAAACTTGTGGACATAATCAATAGTTTAGTGGTTACCTGAGAGTAAGGGGAAAGGAGACAGGGGTAGAAGGGAGGGGCATCAAATATATGGTGATGGAGGGAGAGCTGACGCTGGGTGGTGAACGCATAATGTAATACATAGACCATGTAATGTAGAACTGTACACCTGGAACCTATATAATTTTTACCAACCAATGTCACCCCAATAAATTTAATTTTAAAAAATAAAATAAAAAGACCATGAGCATGTTTCTTGATAGGCCTTCAGTCTCAGGTCATGGAAAATAGTACCTTTAAGTCCAAATGGCATGATACAGGGTTTCTAAAGTTTATAGTTTCAGTTTACATTTTCTCATGGACAGTTTGCAATATACCTTTACATACATTGGAATTTTTTATCTCAACTTAAAAACAAGTGATTTAGCATTTCTGTCTTATTGAGGGTTTATATTTTAATTAAAATTTTCTCATCTGGCTCTCTCTAGGCTGCTTTGGAAATCAAATACACTGACTGAGAATAACAAAATGAGTTGCTTGAGGAAGCTCTCCCCTCCTACCTCCGGATAAAGCTGTAATGTCCTTGGACAAAAAAAAGAAGGCCATTAAGCGTTTATCCCTGAGCTCTTGTCTTCCCTGTTCCAGGGTGAATCACTGAATGCTATAAATTTTAAAAGTCTGTAGCTTTAGCAATTTTTTTTTCATCCTTTAGCGATGTGAAAGCAACTCTTAACTATCAGATCTAAAATAAAACACTAAAAAAAAAAAGGCTACTTAGAGAAAAGAGAACAGTTAAACAAAACATCCTCCAAAACCATACACAATTTTAAATATAAATGCTCATATTTGTAGATATGTATCTATTCCATACATACTCTACATCTTAAATACTTTGTATATTCTATGAACAGTATACCTGGAATTGGCATTAAAGCTTCTGTTCACTAGTTATTAAGTAATGCTGCATTTGGGAAGCACAGACTTTCTTTAGACAGTTATCTGTTTATTTTTCAAGTGCAACATTGCCATCTACAGGATACGAAATGACAAAATTCTACCACTCTAAACACATGTTTACAATCAAAATGAGAAATCACTAAGGCTGAAAACGTATGTGTTCAAAATCAGTCCTACTTGATTATCCTGACAGGCACTGCTATCTTGCAAATTATCTCAATCTCACAGCTCACCAAAAAGATCAAAAGAATGCATTAGGTCGATTTTGCCACAGCATCTTTATCTTAACTGTGTTGGGGGTTTTCTCAAAGGCTCTGTCTACCATGCTAAGTGTTAAGAAGCTGGAAGAAAAGCTAGTATCAGTGTAAGGTTTTAGTAGATTACATTAAGGATCAACCTTTGCACCAAATACTACATTTTCTTGAAATTAGTTGGATGTATTTTATGCAAACTTCCTCACAGAATTCAAATAACAAATACAGCAAATAGTCTTTCATAAATTTCATATAACAAATAGAGAAAAACCTCTTTCCCCTAATACAAGGAGACAACCGACTTGGAGTTTACTTAATGAGTCTAATAATGACTTCCTAACATTCAGATGACGTGACAAAGGAGAAACTCTTTGTTTTGCAAATAAAGAAAGAGTCACCTAAGGTACTGACCTTGAAAAACTTAGTTCACTGTCAGGCTGTCTTATTTTCAAAAAAAAAAAGAAAAAAAGTGAGCGTAAGGGAGAAACAACAGAAATCATTTTATCCATTTTGACACACATACTAAAATATGAGCTAGGAAATAATATAAAATATATAAAAGGTAACAAGAAACTATTTTTGACTGCTCAGTGTGCCCACAGTTCTGTTGAAATTGGAATTACAATATTTATTAGAAAAAGCTTGAATGTTATAGGAAAACTTATTACAACTACCTAGCACATTTTAAACCTCCTTTCCTGGATATATAATTAACTCACTCTAATTCCTTAATTATGGTTCACCTAGAGACTAGGGGATGGGCATGACAGGATCCATAGTATCCTATTTTTTTGTGAATTTTAAATGAATTAACTCCCAAATAAAGAATGTATATACTATAAAGCCATCACAATATAAAACAACCATATAAAAATATATAAAATTTAAAGTCTCTTTTATTACCACAATGCTATCTAGAAAGTAGCCACAAAGAAATATCAGTGCATTGGTGTCAAAGAAAAAGCCTCATTAAAGTAAGAAAACAATTCGAAAAAACTCATTATCAGGGTTTTATTTCAAATGTTTACAGTTTTTCATCACATATCCAGCATATCCTCTGGGTCAATGGACCAAGTTTAAATCAAAAGATTAAAGCAAAAAAAATTCTAGCCACAAAAACAAACTCATTTTATCTCTAGTCCATCTATATGCAATCACCAAACAAGGAACAAAATGTTTATATGAATTAAATGAGGAACTTTGATCCGAAAGCAATTCTATGAAATATGGGGCCAAATTTTGGTTGACCCCAATACACTCCCACCTTTGAAAAGCAATCTGTATGATACCTTCCAATGCTACAATATCTAAAGGACACCCCCCTTTATAAAAACGGCTGTCCTCAAGATCCCCGAAGACCCCCAACGTTGCCAAATCCAATGGAAAGTTTTTAGACCACATCTTACTTAACTCCAGAGTACTTGACATGATTTTTCTCTTCGTCCTGAAACACTGTCTCTGAATACAGTATAGCATACTCTTAATTCTTCCTCCCAACACCCTGGTGTGGCCACTTCTCTCAGCCTCTGTTGCATCCGCTTCCTCTTTTCCTCTTCCTTGTCTGAACTCTGGTTTGCTCTCAGAGATTAGTCTTTGAGCCCCTTTTTTCGATCTGCATTACATGCCTGAATTACTGCATAAATGCCATGCTCTAAACATTATCTTTATGCCATTGGCTCTCAAATGTATATGACCAGCCTCAAATTTGACCTCCATTAGAGACTCTTATGCCAATGGCCTCAACATCTCCATTTTAATATCTAGTAGAGCATCTGATGCTTGATATGTTGCTATCCAAACCTCTTATTCACCTGCACCTGCTTCTTATTTAGGGTTTCCTATTGCACTATGTAATACCTCTTGGGCATGTAATACATATTTATTGAATTAATTTGTAACTAATTAACTAATACAGAGAGAGTATTCATAAGGGACTGAGACTTATGGTTAGGGAAATTATCCCAGTATTGGAAAATATTATCAGAATTTCCTTATAGAACAGTAGGGCTCATACAAAGAAAATGATTGAAAAAAAAGAACTTACCATCCATACTTTTATCAATTTCACAAAACACATAGGACCTTACACTTGATAGATGCTGAATTAATTTAAGTTTATTTAGGGAAGTCTTTATTCCACAAAAACCCCCATGCTCTATATTCTCCCCTCATGGATACTAATTCAAGAAGAAAGGTTCTCCTGATGTTTCTAAATATGTACAATGTTGTAAGAGCTTTCTTCCCATTATTAACTCTCCTAAGAAATGAAGGTAGCAACTAGTCCCTAGGAATTCAATGTAGAACCTCTGTGAGGGAATCTGATTTAGAACATCTGTGAGGTGGTCCATTGTGGCTCCTTGTGAGGAGTATGTATGAGTTACAACATCTGATCTTTAAAAGGTTTAAAAGGAGATGAGAAGCATTATCATTTAATTTGCATTATTTTGCAAAAAAAAATGTTAATCAACCTAAAAGTCACTTTGTCAATCTCGATCTTTTGGTCTACATCAATTATAAAACAGATCTTGTAGAATGTAATTCCACAAAAATTGCTCTATGAAAAAAAGAGGATTTTTCAGGGTTAAATATATGAGGAAAAAAATCTGTGAACACTACACCCTCTTGGACAAACTCAGAGAACAGAAGCATGTGACAGTTTGAGACGTCCTTAATTAAGGAAGATCCTTTCATTTTGTTTAAACTGAAGTTTATTTGACCACAGTCATCTCCTTGTGTAGCATCTATTAACCTTCCTCAAAACTGCTCTTCCTTGGAACACAGCTTGGGAAACCTACAAAACACCGATGAGGGAAACTTGAAATTATATGGTAAATTGGTGGAAATTTCATATTCTCTCCTGATTAAATTGGCAAATATGTTTTAAAACCTACTATGCAAAGTCTCTGTTCCATATGCAGGCATCTGAAAATGTGTAGAAATAACCTCAGAGTCTCCTTAGGTTCTACAAATTTTTAAGAAAGTTATACCAGCTTGTAGTATATTTTGGGTGTACACTTCATAGATGTTTCTTATTGTATAAGCATTCATAGTATTTCATGTGTGAAATAAACATGTAATAGATAAATTAAGAATCAGTTAGATCTTCCCATTATACCTTAAAATCATCAAAATGCAATTCTGATATTAAAAGAAAGACTACCTTAAAAGTTATTAGCTTTGAGATATATTTAGAGAAAAGGAAATCAATATTTGTAGAAAAATAGCGATGTCATTGACTGGTAATTCTAGTGAAATAATGGGATCAAGAATCTGACCTTACAGTTAAGAAAAACAATGTTCTAAGTTTAATTCAAAAATGATGGAGTAGAAAACCATAGAGATAAATGGTCATTCAATAGGCCTAAGAAAAAGCTTTACAAAGGTCAGATCCCATAATTCCAAAGGAACTGCTCTCATGAATGCCAAGAAATTGGGACAATTTCTGATTTTTTTATAAATAATGAGTATATGGGATATATTTATATAATTTTTATATTTGCTGCCTTCTGAACACATTCCTATCTCTAGCTGGATCTACCTAAAATGGGAAATGAAGCAATGGAAACATAGAAAAGGAAGTATTTCACACTAGAATACACATATCTTTGCACCTAGTTCAGGATACCCTGAACTATATTATATTGCAGGCACATGTATAAGATAGTAGAAGAAGAATTTCAGGGTGGTGGGGTGGTATGTATCATCTTCATTTTTTCCTTTGTTCAATAAACATGTTTTGACAGATATTAGCACATTGCTAGGTGCTTATGGGTAAACTTTGTCAGAGCCTGGTAAAAGAAATAGAGAAGTCACTAAAGTAGAAGCTAGAAAGTGATACAGACAATTATCTAACAAGGGGAAGACAGCCAGGCCCTTGCTCCAGAAGCAACTGATGTGAACAGAACTTTGGTAAAGCTGATTGGTGATCAGTCTTGAAAGAATTCCTCCTGTTCTTTCCTTGATGTGCTCACTCCCAGCTGGCTGAGGCTAGACCCAGGCAAAAAAGGTGAACTTGATCAAAAGTTCTCTTCAGTCTACCATTACTTTCCCTCATATCAGCTATAAGCTGTCTTAAGACACTTTTTTGAGGCATTTAGGACTCCCAATATGATGCAACTGCTCAGGTCACCAGCCTAAAAGAGAGAAAGGTTAAGAATTGGATTTCTGATACAATTTTTGAATCATCAGGGTAGTCAACATGAAAGAAAAGAGGTAAAGATTTTCACAGAGGTAAAGATTTTCACAGATATCTACCTGTATGTATGTGTGTGTGTGTGTGTGTGTGTGTGTATGACATCCATACATATATGTACATTTGTATACACAAATATCTATAAGGTGTGATCAAAAAACATGGTGAATCTTTAAATTAAAACAATTTATTCAAAATATTTTCCCTTGCTTTGAACATACTTATATACCGTCATTCTTGCCAATTCCTGAAGCAATTCTGGAAGTCCTCTTTTGTGAATCTCTTTAGTTGTGCTATTGTGGCTGCCTCAATGTCCTGAATCAATTCAGGTCACACATCGCTTTTACAATTTCTGTCAAATAAAAACATTATGGTGTGTCCTCATCCACCTTCTTCACTGGATCTGGCACTGTGAGACTTCTAGCTCTTCCCCAAAGTCAAAATGACCATGAAGGTAAACATTTTGAATCAAAGTCCCCCAAAATTATTTTGCAGAAGACCCATTATTGGCAATTAAAAAGAAACTCAGAAGGCAAAAATTACAGACAATAAAAAAATTGCTGGTGATAGAGAACACAAATAGTCAGGACACAGGATTTTTAAGGCAATAAAAATGCTCTGAATGATGTTATTATGATAGACATAAGGCATTATACTTCTATCTAAACTCATAGAATGTACAACAGAACCCTAAGATAAACTACGGACTTTGAGTGGTTATAACGTGTCAATGTAAGTTCATCCTTGGTAAAAAATTTACCATTCTGTTGAGTGATGTTGATAATGGAGAAGGCTATGCATGTGTATGGGCAGGAGGTATATAGAAAATCTCTCTGTCTTCACCTCAATTTTTTTGTAAACCAAAAACTATTCTTCCAAAATAAAATCTGTAAGAGAGAGAGAGAGAATAAAGAAACTGAAAATTACAAAATTAAAAAATAAATAAATAAACTCAAGTTATATTGATCTACCAAAATCATGTTTCAAAACAGAATACCATATAATAAAATTGTCCATTTTTCATCCTATTTTTAGGGGGAACTCAAAAATCCACTGCTTTTGACATTCTTAGTACATACTTAACAATATAGTTGTTTTGATTCAAATCAAAAGAGTAACCATGGCAGAAAATATGAAGGAAAAAAATAAATCTC